>CAUJBZ010000221.1:0-62008 GCA_963082915.1 Dolichopus griseipennis
CATCCGGTTAATTAATTTTGGCAAAATTTCAAACATTCAGCTTTATTAGGTGTAGAGTAATGCTCATATAAAAGAAGGAGTTGTATGGCAGCTACTCGAACCCTTTGCAGTAGACCAACCAAATTTTGCAGTAACTTTGGCCATTACACTAAACTATTTTTGGCAAAATTTCAGACACCCACCTCCATTTGCTGTAGTGTAATCCTCATATAAAAGAAGGAGTTGTATGGCAGCTACTCGAACCCTCAGCAGTAGACCAACTAAATTTTACAGTAACTTTGGCCATTACACTTAACTATTTTTTGCAAAATTTCAGACACCCAGCTTCATCAGGTGTAGTGTAAAGCTCATATAAAAGAAGGAGTTGTATGGCAGCTACTCGAACCCTCTGCAGTAGACCAACCAAATTTTGCAGTAACTTTGACCATTATACTAAACTACTTTTGGCAAAATTTCAGATACGCAGCTTCCATAGGTATAGAGTAATGCTCATATAAAATTAGAAGTTGTATGGCAGGTACTCGAACCCGTGGACCAAAATGGCTGAATTTTAAACTCAATTCCGTTTTTTGCATAAAAACGAATTTGTGAAAATTTCATAATCCTAGGTCCTTTACTTTTTGAGTTATCGTGATGACGGACGGACGGAAGGACGGACGGACGGACATACACGGCTAAATCGATTTATTTTTCGATTCTGATCCGATCCATACACTTGAGTCTATATCTACCCCCCCTCCTTCTCTGCGTCACAAACGTAATGGCAAATTTATTATACCCTTGGACTATATAGTCATACGGGTATAAAAAAAATACGTCTAAACTTAATGAAGAATGAATAAAGAAATTTGTTGCCCAACAATACAATGTTTCTATGTAATGCTGTACATTGAGTAATAAATAACTCATAGTAAATATTAAAAAAGCTCATAATAAATTATTAATTTTTATACCCGTATGACTATATAGTCCAAGGGTATAATAAATTTGCCATTACGTTTGTGACGCAGAGAAGGAGGGGGGGTAGATATAGACTCAAGTGTATGGATCGGATCAGAATCGAAAAATAAATCGATTTAGCTATGTATGTCCGTCCGTCTGTCCGTCCGTCCGTCATCACGATAACTCAAAAAGTAAAGGAGCTAGGATTACGAAATTTTCACAAATTCGTTTTTATGCAAAAAACGGAATCGAGTTTGAAATTCAGCCATTTTGGTCCACGGGTTCGAGTACCTGCCATACAACTTATAATTTTATATGAGCATTACTCTATACCTATTGAAGCTGCGTGTCTGAAATTTTGCCAAAAGTAGTTTAGTATAATGGCCAAAGTTACTGCAAAATTTGGTTGGTCTACTGCAGAGGGTTCGAGTAGCTGCCATACAACTCCTTCTTTTATATGAGCTTTACACTACACCTGATGAAGCTGGGTGTCTGAAATTTTGCAAAAAATAGTTTAGTGTAATGGCCAAAGTTACTGCAAAATTTAGTTGGTCTACTGCTGAGGGTTCGAGTAGCTGCCATACAACTCCTTTTTTTATATGAGGATTACACTACACCAAATGAAGCTGGGTGTCTAAAATTTTGCCAAAAATAGTTTAGTGTAATGGCCAAAGTTACTGCAAAATTTGGTTGGTCTACTGCAAAAGGTTCTAGTTGCTGCCATACAACTCCTTCTTTTATATGAGCATTACTCTACACCTAATAAAGCTGAATGTTTTAAATTTTGCCAAAAGTAATTAACCGGATGATATAATGTATATGTTACGGTCATACGGGTATCCCAGAGTTGACACAGTCTACTCTACTACACTCTTCCTCGTTTTTATAATAAAATTATCTGAATTGTAATATGATATAATTTTATTTATCAAGTTCAATGTTTTAAAATTTTTTATTATTGTTAATGAATGAAATATTATGAACATAAATAAATACAAAATACTATCAATTAAATATTATAAGACAGCATTTTTAATTTTGTACTACTTTAATGACCATTTTGGTTAAAATTGATTTTTGTTAAGTAAACATTTTTTATATGAAATTATAATATGGCCATTTGGGTTAAAATTTGTTAATATTGATTTTTGTTAAATAAATATTTCTTTTGATTTATAATTTTTTAATTTTTATTTTCAAAAATGCATTTTTAAACTAATTAACTAAATAAATAATTAAATGAGATTACCATTTTGAGGTTTTATGAATAGGGAAGTAAAGATAGTCTAATAATAAAGACATAATTTCTTAAAAATTAAAACAAATCTTTCTATTTTTAAAATCTTTTAAAAAAGGAAACAGATTACCCGTGAAACCTTAACTGGCGCCGAGCAGGGACCCGAGGATCAAAAGATCCAAGGGAGCAGGGACCTGAGGATCAAAAATCCAAGGGAGCAGGGACCACGATTCGTTTAGTAGCGTGAATAACACTCGGTTGGTGAAAAATCAATAAAATTTTTTTAAAATTATCTAAAACTAAATATAAAATTAAATTTTTAAAGTAAACATTGATTTCTACTGATTTTTACTGTGATCAAGCCTTTTTTCTACGATACCTAGAGTGAGGCTGGTCTAGGCACAGTATAAGTGAATTAGTAAAGAATTTGTATAAAAAAAAATTTAAAAAATACTGCAAAAAAAAAGAAAAAACTAAATAAAATTAGAATTTTATTATAAGAAAATAAACTGAAAGGTGTAAAAGTGAAATAGAAGGTGAAATAGTAAAGGTGAAATAGAGAAAAATAGGACAACAGACAAAATCAGGCAACTAGAGTAAACATTGTTCATCTACTAAAGAAGCAGTGGTCAACAATGAATGTAGCAATATTTTTCATGTAAGTCGTAAAAATAATCATTATAAGTAATTAATTTATAATGATACTTTTTACGCTTACGTAAGTTAAAATAAACATAATTTTTATAGTAATAATAATTAATTAAACTAAAATTAAATATAAATTTTAATTTTAAAACCAATAAAAAAACATTAAGAAGGGAACATAGTGTTCCTTCCTAATCAATTTAAAAATTGTAAACCCTTGTAAGTTTTTACTTGGTGTTTGTTCCGTCAATAATTAGTATCTCCAAAAAGGGGAGAAAAGGAAATTTTTAAAATCTAAAATCCTCGTAAATTTTTTAAATTTACTTGGTGTTCCGTCAACAAGTGCCTTCAAAAAGGGTACAAAAAAAAAAAAAACAAGATTTCAAAATAATAAATAAATTTAAATAAAAAAATATATGAAAATTATATTTTTATATAAATAGAAACAAAAAATAAAAAACAAGTAATGAAGCAGTCAGTCGGTGCAACCGACTTAGAAATACCCTACACCTATTTGGTTAAAATTTAAGGACATATCCATAAGTCGTTTTAACACCATAAGAGCTGTTATTAATTTGATCGTAAGACATAGGTAACCAAATTAACTTTATAATACTAAAAACATTTTCTAATTACACTATCTATTAAAAAATATTACAAATTCTCACTAATTTATCTATTTAAAAATATTAAAAAAAAAAATATATTTATTCCAATTCAATTACTAAATGAAAAAATTTGAATTATTAAATTTTGTGATAAAAAGCTAATATATTTAATAATTAAAATTTTTCAAAATTGCAATTATTTTAAATGGCTTGTTTTTGTACCTATTAGAAAAGCTTATAAACGCAAAATATGCAATAAATGTATTTCTAAAATACATATACAAATTTAGACCTTTTCATATAATTCATTTAAATATAAAAATAAATTTTACATAAATGCAGCAAGTACCTTTGAACATAGCTAAACCACTACAATTAAATCAAAATTTCGGAGACACATAGGAAATAGGAAATATATTCTTTGGCTTCGAAATTAAACTCGACCAGAACCAATTCCCATGGTACTTTCATTACTAGTAACCTAGAGTTTAAATTTCATCAAAATAGCGGCATTATTTTTTGAGTTATGGTGTTTTAAGATATATGTTTGTTAGCCCTTGAGCTTTTTAAGGGTTTCAGAACTCGAAACCATGGTACGATTTTGCCCATATGCAGTCCCCGTCATACTTTCAATACAAGTTAGCTCTTGTACACTATTGGAACGTGTTATCTTAATTTTAAGTTACTAGTTTTATTAATTTCGATGGTAAGCTTTTACACATTGGTGGGTCTAAGAGAGGTACTGAACCACCACTCCAATTGATCCAAAATTAGAGAGACACGCAGGAAATAGTAAAGAACACCCATGTGCCGAATTTGAAGCTTCTACTTTGTTTCAAGTTATTATCTTTATTAATTTCGAAAATATGCTTTAAGGTTCTCGGAACTGAGTAGCTGGTCCCCACCCACTACTTCAATTGGGCTCAAACTTCAAGGAGACTAAGGAAATGGAAAGCGACACTCTGATACCAAATTTGGAGGTTCTATCTTCATTGGTTACGGAATTATGCTAGTTTGGCCTAAATTCGATCAAAAAGTTCTAAGTTCCTAACCCATTGTCCAATCCTCACCGTGCGCAATTGCCGCAGTAGTTTCATTACCAATAACCTACAGCACAAATTTCATGAAGATAGCGTCATTAGTTGTTGAGTTATAGTGATTTTTTACATATGTTCGTTAGCCCTGTAACCGATTTAAAGGTCCAGAATCCGAACCCTTGGGCTGATTTCGGTTTTATACAGTCCGCGCTGTACTTTAAGTACTAGTTAACCCTTGTACAAAATTTAAACGTTCTATCTTAATTTTAAGTTACTATTTTTAGTAATTTCGATGATAAGCTTTTAAAACTTGGGACGTCTAAGAGTGGTACTGAACCACCACTCCATTTGATCCCAATTTAGGGGACAAGCAAGAGATAGTAAAGAATACCAAATGTGAAGCTTCTACATTTTTTCAAGTTGCTATCTTTATTAATTTTAAAAATATGCTTTAAGGTTTTCGGAAATGTGTGGCTGGTCCCCGACCCCCAACTCCCATGGGGCCCAAATTTGAAAGACACTTAGGAAATAAGAAGGGACACCCTGATACCAAATTTGGAGGTTCTATCTTCATTAGTTTCGGAATTATGCTCGTTTGGCCTAAATTCGATCAAAAAGTTTTAGGTTCCGAACGCATGCTCCAATCCCGAACTTACGCAATACCCAGAGAAGTTTCATTACTAGTAACCTACAGCATAAATTTGATGAAGATAGCGTCATTAGTTGTTGAGTTATCGTGATTTTTTACATATGTTGGTTAGCCCTGAAACCGATTAAAAGGTCCAGAATCCGAACCCATGGACCGATTTCGCCCATATGCAATCCCCGCCGTACTTTCAGTCCTAGTAACCTACAGTTAAAATTTCATCAAGATAGCTCCATTATTTTTTGAGTTATCGTGCCTACGGACGGACGGACGGACGGACATGGCTATATCGACTAAGGCGGTCACGCTGATCACAAATATATATACTTTTCCATATCTAGCTCGCTTCGTTTAGGTGGTTACAAACACCATACCAAAGTTAATATACCTCTTTACCTATTCTATAGGTGTAGGGTATAATAAAGAGTATAAAGAAAATAAAGAAATAAAAGAATATTTAAAAGATAAAAAAGAAAAGAAAAAAATTTAGAAAAGTTAAGAAAGTAGTTAAGAAAGTAGTGTTGCCACAAATTTAGATCTTAACAATCCTTTATCTAATAACTTTTAATATATTTTACTAAAAAAAAAAAAACTAACATCTTTTAAATTAACATATAATAATCAATAATTATTTTTTTTTTAAAATAAAGAAAAATATAAAATTTTTGTAAGAATTTTTTTAATTAAAAACATTTTTCCTTTTTGGTAGTGGGAAAAATATAAGAAATCTGATTATATTTGAGATTTTTATAAATCGAATTAATTTTTATGGAAAAAAAATTTATTTAAAAAATTGTATTTTTGTATTAAAATAAATAAAATTTTTTTTATAAAATCTATTATTTAAGAAAATTTTTTTATTATACTTTTTAATAAAATAAGTAATATTATTGAAAAATTTAAATATTTGTTAAACTAAATTTAAACAATTTTATAAATATATTAATTTTTTAATTATTAATCAAAACTATATTTTTGAAAACCAGAATTTTGGAGTTATATTGTTAAGCAAGGTAAATTTTTTCCAATTAAATTATTTGTTATATTTGGTATATTTTCTTTTAAATTTTTAGTTTAGAGAAATATTAATATTTTTTTATTCTTATATTTTTTTTTTGCTTTTGTTATTTTTATAAAAATGTCCCGTGGAAGAACGATGTTGGTAGAATTTTAAAAGTTTACAAAAATAACAAGGGAACAACGAAATATTACGGAATTTTAACAGCAATAAGAAAAAAAATAGTG
Organism: Dolichopus griseipennis; assembly: GCA_963082915.1. Taxonomy (NCBI): domain Eukaryota; kingdom Metazoa; phylum Arthropoda; class Insecta; order Diptera; family Dolichopodidae; genus Dolichopus; species Dolichopus griseipennis. Next base: position 6,361 of record CAUJBZ010000221.1, read on the forward strand.
GGCAAAGCAAACATCTCTTTAAAGTCTGACAAAGTATCTCTAAATTGGGAAAGTATTATAAAATGTTTAGATATGTATTATTCAGATAATAGGGATTTAGGTGTATTGGTAAATCAGATGACAAGCAAAAGACAAGGAAAAAAATCAATTCAAGATTTTTATCAGGATGTTCAACACCATCTATTATTAATACTGGATAAACTGTCAAGCATGAATTACTGCAAACAAGCACTGGAACCCATGATCGCAGACTATAGGAATAGGGCTTTAGAAACTTTTATGAAGGGATTAAATGGAGACTTACCAAGGTTGCTTGGAAGTCGTGAACCAGTGGATTTGAGACATGCTCTCCAAATATGTTTAAAAAGTGAGAGTATGGGTAGTCAAAATACAGATCTGATACAACAATCATCCTCATATGATGCAAATAGAAGACCAGAATATGGGTATAGAAAACCTAATAATAACAATAATAATATATATTACAATCCAAATTGGAATAACTATAACTTTAATAAAAATCCATTCCAATCCATTTAATGGAAATCCGCAACAATTTCGATCAATTAAAATGGAACCAAGTACATCTAAACAATTTCAATATAGAAATAATTATAACAGGCATTCTAATAATAAACAATACTACAATTCTAATCATAATAACAACTTCAATAAACTATTTTTTAGGAACATGCAATATAAAAATGCATCTCCACAAAATAGTTTGGCAACAAATAGGATGCAGCAAATTCAATATGTAGAGCCAACCAAGGGAAACGAAGATAAAATTAAAGAACAGTGTTGCAATAAATGCACACATAATACCAAAAATACAGAACAAGATAATACCGGTACCGCCTCCCTATATTGAGCACACATCGGGGAATGGCGAAATATTAAAATTCTTAATAGATACGGGCTGAAATAAAAATTACATTAATTCAAAATTTATAAAAAATACAATTCCAAATAACCAAATATTTTATGCAAATACAGTAGGAGGAAAGTGGAAATAACACATCATGCTTTAATAAATCTTTTTGGACAAAATTCAAAACAATTAAAATTTTTTATATTAACAAAAAACATGACACTCGATGGAATAATTGGCAATGACAGTTAAAAGGAATTAAATGCGGTTATTCCCGCAAATGGAAATTACCTTAACTTGGGTTGTAATATAAATATTCCGCTAAAACAGTACATTTCAGAAAACTTTAATAGTATTGATATAAGAACAGATCATTTAAACCAGAAACAAAAAGAAAAAATGAAAATTTTAGTAAGGAAACATGTGAATTTATTCTCTGAACACAACGAAAAACTAACTTATACAACTGTAGTGAAAGGAGAAATTATAACAATTACGATGAACCAGTATTTATTAAATCTTACCCATATCCAATGTGTTTGAAGGACGAAATAGAAAGACTAATAGCAGAACTTTTATATAATGGAATAATTAGACCATCTAGATCCCCTTACAATTCTCCAGTTTGGATCGTACAAAAAAAAGAAGACACATCACGGAAAAGGAAATTTAGAATGGTGATAGATTATAGGAAACTAAATACTATTACAATTGCAGATAAATACCCAATTCCAGATCATTCCGATTTTGGCATGATTAAAAAGAAAATGAATGGGCTATTAGAAAATAATAACGAACAAGTAGTCATTAATAAAATTCACACTGATAGGATAAATGAAATAACTAATCAAATCTTAAAAAATCATCAAACCAAATTTTAAAAAATATGAAGAATAAAATTACTATTGATAATGAATCAGTACTTCAAATACAATATAATTTAAAATTTATTAAAGAAGAAGTAATAAACATAAAATATTCCGTCCACTGGGCAAAAACATAATGTAATTAATTCTATTTTACTTTCTAAACTTGAAATTGAATCTATAACTAATATATTAGATAAAGAAAATATACCATATTCAACGCCAGAAAAAGCGTTAAATTTTTCAAATATAAAAATTATTAGTAACGGTACTGGCTTATTTTACATTATTGAAATACCAATGACTAGATTTGAAATTTTTGAACAAATATTAATAAAACCTGTAAAACGAAAAAATCTTGTAACAAAAGTTAGTTTAATAAAATTTTAATCAATCAAGCAAATATATTTGGAATTTTAAATGAATGTAAATATATTAATTCAATAATTATTTGTAATAAAGAAAATTTAGAGAATTCAACTTATATAGCAAGTTTGATAAAGGGTGAAAACTCAATGTACAATATTACTAATAATCAGCATATTCCAACAATCGAAGACGTAACACCAGGCACAGTATTACTTAATCAATACGAGGGACAAATTAAAATTGACGGACACAAACAAAATATTAATGGAACATTTTTGTTGATATTTAATAACTCCACAATAGAAGTTAATAACCAAATATTTAGATCAGCAGAGGTTATCAAAGTAAAACCCCTATCAGCCATTCTACAAACGAATTCAACTATTGGTAAAGTACACGAGCATTTGTCTTTGGAGTTATTAAAGGAAATAAATATCAACAATACCAAAGCAATTAACCTAATTGACGAAGCTAGGCAAAAAGATAAATATATTAATTTCAGTGTTACTACCATTATAATAGTAGTATTGTTAGCACTTTTATTAATTACCAAACGCAGAAGCAAGTTAATTATCAACAATGAAGGAAGATAAACATCAGAAAATGAAAATACAAATACAGTTAAACATATCGATCAAAATCATACTTCAATCATATTCGAATTAAAACCTATTGAAACGTCGAATGAGGACATTCGAATTTAAGAGGGGAGGAGTTAATAACACTTCTAATTTATTCAACAAAATTTCAAAGTAATACAATGTTGCCCAACAATACAATGTTTCAATGTAATGCTGTACATTGAGTAATAAATAACTCATAATAAATATTAAAAAAACTCATAATAAATTATTCATTTTTTTTTATAATAAAATTATCAGAATTGTAATATGATATAATTTTATTTATCAAGTTCAATGTTTTAAAATTTTTTATTATTGTTAATGAATGAAATACTATGAACATAAATAAATACAAAATACTACCAATTAAATATTATAAGACAGCATTTTTTTATTTTGTACTACTTTAATGACCATTTGGGTTAAAATTGATTTTTGTTAAGTAAACATTTTTATATGAAGTTATAATATGACCATTTGGGTTAAAATTTTTTAATATTGATTTTTGTTAAATAAATATTTCTTTTGATTTATAATTCTTTAATTTTTATTTTCAAAACTTCAGAATGAGGAAATGCATTTTTAAACTAATTAACTAAATAAATAATTAATTGAGATTGCCATTTTGAGGTTTTATGAATAGGGAAGTAAAGATAAGCAAAATATGGTAAAATTGAATATTATAAATAAATGTAACTCTGTAAGAAAATTGTATTCTAAAATCAGAAGTCTAATAATAAAGACATAATTTCTTAAAAATTAAAACAAATCTTTTTATTTTTAAAATTTTTTAAAAAAGGAAACAGATTACTCGTGAAACCTTAACTTACACAAGGGAACGTTCTTTATTAATTTTAAGTTACTATTTTCAGTAATTTCGATTATAAGTTCTTAAACCTTGGGAGGTCTAAGAGGGGTACTGAACCACCACTCCAATAGATCCCAAATTAGGGGGACACACAAGAAAGACTAAAGAACACCATTGTGCCAAATTTGAAGCTTCTACATTTTTTCAAGTTGCTATCTTTATTAATTTTAAAGATTTGCTTTAAGGTTTTCAGAAATGTCAAGATTTGCTTTAAGGTTCAAAGAAATGTGTGGCTGGTCCCCGACCCACTACTCAAATGGGGCCCAAATTTCAAGGACACTAAGAAATAGGAAGGAACAGCTTGATACCAAATTTTGAGGTTCTATCTTCATTGGTTTTGGAATTATGCTCGTTTGGCCTAATTCGATCGAAAAGTTCTAGGTACCGAACCCGTGGTCCAATCTCGACCGAACGCCATCCTCGCCATGGTCTCATTGCTAGTAACCTACAGCACAAATTTGATGAAGATAGCGTCATTAGTTATTTAGTTATCATGATTTTTTATAAATATTCCTTCGACCTTGGACCGATTAAAAGGTCCAGAGTCCGAATCCATTGGCCGATTTCACTCAATTGCAATCCCCGCCGTACTTTCAGTCCTAGTAACCTACAGTTAAAATTTCATTAAGATAGCTCCATTATTTTTTTGATTTATTGAGCCTACGGACGGACGGACGGACATGGCTATATCGACTCAGGAGGTCACGTTGATCACAAATATATATACTTTTCCATATCTAGCTCGCTTCCTTTAGGTGGTTACAAACACCTTACCAAAGTAAATATACCCCTTCACCTATTCTATAGGTGTAGGGTATAAAAAGACTTAATATAATTTGATAAAAGTGAAAAAAAAACCATAAAACTATAAAACATTTTAGTGAAATTAAAATAATATATTAATAATTTGGTGCATCAGTGCTAATAATGTATTACTGTGTACAATATCTACACATTTTATTAGTTGATAAATAAATAAAATTCAATTCATGTTTTCTTTCAAATAAATTATTAACCCTTATTAATTTTAATTATTTAAAAGTGAATAAAAACTTCTGTTATCATATAAATTAAACACAAGTTATATTTTATATTTTAAAATCCAAAAACAACATCTAAGAACAAATTAAAACATAGATTATTATCATAACATTACATACATATTATATCAATTTATACGACTTATATAAAAAGAGTATGAATTAAAAACTTTAAAAAATTTTTTGTTAACACATTTAAACATTAAAATTCAATTAAAACAAGTAAAGAAACAGTCAGTCGGTGCAACCGACTTAGAAATACCCTACACCATTTGGTTCAAATTTAATGACATATACATAAGTCATTTTAACACCATTAAAGCTGTTATTAATTTGATCGTAAGACATAGCTAACCAAATTAACTTTATAATACTCAAAACATTTTCTAATTACACTATCTATTAAAAAATATTACAAATTCTTACTAATTTATCTATTTAAAAATATTAAAAAACAAAAAACTTGAAATAAATGAAAATATATTTATTCCAATTCAATTACAAAATGAAAAAATTCTAATTATTAAATTTTGTGATAAAAAGATAATCAAAGCATAATATATTTAATAATCCAAATTTTTCAAAATTGCAATTATTTTAAATGGCTTGTTAATATACCTAATGGAAAAGCTTTTACGCAAAATATGCAATATATGTATTTCTAAAATACAATTACAAATTTACACATTTTCATATAATTCATTTAAATATACAAATAAATATTACATAAATGCAGCAAGTACCTTTGAACATGGCTGAACCACTACAATTAAGTCTAAATTTCGGAGACACATAGGAAATAGGAAATATATTCTTTGGCTTCGAAATTATACTCGTTCAGTCTCAAATCGATCAAAAGCTTCTAGAATCCGAAGTCATTGACCAAACTCGACCACAACCAATTCCAATGGTACTTTCATTACTAGTAACCTAGAGTTTAAATTTCATCAAAATAGCGGCATTATTTTTTGAGTTATGGTGTTTTTATATTATCCCTTGAACTTTTCAAGGGTTCCAGAACCCGAAATTATGGTACGATTTCGTCCATATGCAGTCCCCGTCATACTTTCAATACTAGTTAACCCTTGTACACAATTTCAAGGACACTAAGGAAATCGAAAGCGACACCCTGAACCCAAATTTGGAGGTTCTATCTTCATTGGTTCCGGAATTATGCTAGTTTGGCCTAAATTCGATCAAAAAGTTCTAAGTTCCGAACCCATTGTCCAAACCTAACCGTACGCAGTCGCCGCCGTTGTTTCATTACCAATTACCTACAGCACAAATTTCATGAAGATAGCGTCATTAGTTGTTGAGTTATCGTGATTATTTATATATGTTCGTTAGCCCTGAAACCGATTAAAAGGTCCAGAATCCGAACCCTTGGGCTGATTTCGCCCTAATTCAGTCCGCGCTTAACTTTAAGCACTAGTTAACCCTAGTACACAATTTGAACGTTCTATCTTAATTTTAAGTTACTATTTTTAATAATTTCGATTATAAGCTTTTAAAACTTAAGAGGTCTAAGAGGGATACTGAACCACCACTCCAATTGATCCCAAATTATGGGGCACGCAAGGGATAGCAAAGAAGAATTTGAAGCTTCCAGATTTTTTTAAGTTGTTATCTTTATTAATTTTAAAGATATGCTTTAAGGTTTTCGGAAATGTATGGCCTACTACTCCAATGGGGCCCAAATTTCAAAAACATTAAGGAAATAGGAAGGGACACCCTAATACAAAATTTCGGACGGACATGGCTATATCGACTCAGGAGGTCACGCTGATCACAAATATATATACTTTTCCATATCTAGCTCGCTTCCTTTAGGTGGCTACAAACACCATACCAAAGTTAATATACCCCTTTACCTATTCTATAGGTGTAGGGTATAATATATAGTAATATAATCATTCTATTGAAAAGAAGCAAGTGGCGAATGATCAGAGAAATAATAAAAATTAATCATTTAACAAAATTTATGATTGGAATGGGGTGAAAAATATTTATTTATTTTATATCAGTTTTATTAATTGTTTTTATATTAATATTCCTAATTATTTATATATTTATTTATTTATTAATTTTTTTTTTGTATTTAAAGCAATATAATTAGTGCAAATTTAAAAGTTTAAGGTACCAATATAAAGAATCAATTAGAGTTAAGTCAAGATAAGATACATTATTTTGCATGGAACATACATAAAAATATTAATAACTCTAAAATCTTCAACAAATTATCAATATTTTCATAGCTTTTCTCTAAAAGCCAAATCTTAGTTAATTTTAAAAAAACTGATATGTTACCAGAGTTCCTTATAGAAGCTGGAAGTTTATTAAAAATGCGAGGAGCCATTATTTTATAAAAATGTGAAAAATGGAATTTTTAAATTGTGGTACTGAAACTAAGTTGTAATTGTTAATTTTTAAATTATAGTTGGTGATAGTGCGCCTACAATCAAGGTAACCAGACTTAATATAAAACACTTTGAGTGTTTTACAAACGGACTTGAAATAATTGTCTAATAACTTTAATAAAATACTCTTTCAAATGTGAAGTATGTTTAAACCAGTTAAAGTTCGAACCAATAATAACACCAAGGTATTCAACAACTTTTTCAATGCAGAAGCAATTGGATGAGCAATTGAAATCGGGAACTTCATAGATAGGAATTAGCGGATATTTACCACACTTAGGATCATGATAATAAAATTCATACCCTTCATCGGAAGAACCATATAACTTAAAATTCATAAATTAAGTTTTACTACTAATAGCTAATTTATGTTTCTAAAACCAGTGCCTTAATAAATCAATATCAGATCTAACAATTTCAACTATTACATTTTGATTACTATAGGAATAAGTAAAAACTGTGTCATCTGCAAAAGCAGTACGAATACCTTTAAATTTTTGTAAAAATAGGGAATTAATATAAATTAAGAAAAGTATAAGTCCAAGAACAGAATCTTGCGGAACCCCTCTTTCAATACCTAAGACCCTACTAAAGTTGTTATTAATTTTAACTTTTTGCTTCCCATTGGATAAATAATACTGAAACCACAAATACATAAAGCACGAAAACCAATATTGTAAAATTTACGTAATAAAATTTTGTGATCAACTAAGTCAAATGCTTTAGTGATATCAATAAATAATGCAGAGGGCATTTTACTGTCATTAAGGGCCTCATAAATTTCATCAATGAACTTCAACAATGCACCCTCAGAATTTTAGAATTTTAGAATTTTTCAATTTCATAATTGTAGAATGTAACTCAAACGCAGTAATTGGCTCAGAGAAAAAACTATCAGTCTGAAAAGGTTCACTTGCAACAACTGTATTAAGTATATCAGAAGAATAATCTTCGAAATCAAATTGCCTATTAATATTAGTTAACAAACAATTAAAATGATTCGCAACTTTTTCAGGGTCACAAATCAGGATATTATCAATTTCTAACAAATATTCTTTACTACATTTAGCTTTATTCAAAAGATTATCCACAATTTCCCATTCTTTTTTCGTGTTACCTTTACATGATTCAAATCTATATTCAAAAAAGCTATCTTTACATCTTATAATGTCGATATCGATTTTTTTACATAACTTATCATAATATTTTTTCAAACGATTTAAATTACCATGCTTTTTCTTTACCATCATTAATTTATTTCGTCTCTTAATTTTATTAAGAAGAGTTTGCGTCATTCAAGGTTTCAAGCCTTCTTTTTTTAGCTACTCTAACTGAACTAGTAGAACAAGTACTTATATGATGTGACAGAATTTGAATAAATTTTTCAAAAGCTAATAAAGGATCATTAAGTGAATAAGCTTCAACCCAGAATTCTAAACTTAAACAATAATTTAATTTCCCTACGTCGATACGTTCGCAAGAATATTTAATGGGCTTTTTAATCAAATTAGGAGATGATTGACTAAACCTTAAACCAGTCATAACATGATCTGTAATTCTTATATCGTGAATGAAACTTTGAAACTCAATATTACAATTTTTTTGAGATCTAATGAAGATATGATAAATACGTGCCTTAGTAAAAGTAGTTATACGAGTAGGTTCATTAATTAACGAGAGAAAACCACAAGAAGCCATTAATAATTTATATTCATCCACATCATTACAAGTAATTGAAAGATCAATATTCAAGTCAACTAGAATAACGCAATTCTTAATTTTGATATTAGCCAAATATTCAGAAAATTAACACAAAAATTAGTTTATACTACATACATGCAATATATATACACAGACACAACAAAATTCCATTCTTCCAATATCAAATACTACATTTATAATATCCGCACTACATAAGTGAACATATGCGACTTTACATTTCAAATCATTTTTCACAAATACACCTACACCACCAGCAGCATAATTGTTATTACACGTAGCAAAAAAATTGTAATGTGAATTTATAGCAAAATTATTTTTTTCATTATCATAAATCCTGATTTCACTTAAAAAAATTAATTCGGGGAATTTAGAAAGAAATGATAAATATGCTGGTAAAGAGTCAAAATTGCTACGTATACTTCTGATATTATGAAGCACAAGACAAAATTTATTTAATGTATCATTATCTTGACTACAATTCAAAAAATTCGAATTATCTTTAAAGCTATTATGATTAAAATTATTAATTAAAGAAGGAATTTCAATATTAAGAAAAGAAGGAAGTTCAACTAAATTTAATACATTATTTTACATTATAGTTATTTATGTACAATTAAATAAATTTTTATTTTAACCCTTTAAGATCATTAAATGATTTTATTTTAAAAACCCTACCTCCTTCCTTCTTTCTTAATAAAATAGTTGAATTTCTCAACCGTTGTTTAACCTCTCTCGTTTTTTCCAGCAACTCACGCATAGATTCAGTAAGACTCTCATTAATGTAAATAGGTATGTTTCCATCGCCAAAAGCTGCAGCATTTAATTTCCCCTTCAACGGATATTTCTCATTCATTATTTTTTCCTTAGTTTTGAGCGAAGAGAATTTTACTGAAATAATGCTATTTTGTTTTAGGCCATTTGAAGAAGAAGAATTATTTATAGCTGAATTCTCAGAGAGAGCTTTACTATTTGCTGAATTAAGAGAAAGAACTTTAACAAAAGTCTCTTTAGTTTTTTTAACAAAGCAGCTTTCAATTTCCCCTTCAAGAATTTGCTCACCTAATACATTGGAGATTAAAGTTATTACTTTAGATCTCACATTATTTTGTTGCACATCAGGAATACCAATAATATCTACGCACTTTTTCTTTTTTCCTTATTCAAGCACGTTAATTCTATTGCTTAATGAGTTAATTTTTTCTTCCAAAGCCACTTTCTCTTTTCTCAGAGAGTTGATTTCACACCATTACTTTCAAACTAGATAACTCATTAAATATCATTTGGTTTGAGATAGTATTATTGAATGTACCTGCATTGCTATCTGTCTTTGTAATTGATTCTGAAGAACTGTTTAATGCGCTTTGTACTTGTACTGTTGAAGTGTTGTTTGGCATATGCGCATCTTCATTAATATGATTGCTAACATTGATGCGTTCTGCGCAGGCGTAATATCATGTTTCTCAGTAGTGATTTCATTAAAAGACGTAGGAGTACATTTGTTAACATTAGTATTTGGAGTTATTGCAACTGCACCAATGTTTAATGATTTTCTTCTAAGAGAAATGCAGTGCATACATGTATACACCTTATTATTTGAGACAATATAGTCCACGTCACTTTTTAATAAATTCACACATTTTGCATTAAAATAATTTTTACAATTAGAACAATAAACTTTTAAATGATTCCTTTCAACTTTGGCTTTGCACAAACAAGGTATTTTATGCTTTTTTACACAATTTAAATTATTAAAAATAAATATATACAGTTTTTAATTCACTTTTAAACTAAAAGAATAATATTCAAATAAGATGAGGGCAATATATGTGTTACCCCATTCAAACACAATAGATGACTCTCTCTCTGTAATATCCCACTTGTGCTAGCCCATTTCAGTAATCGATATTTTAAATAGAAAAGGTTAATATGTGCTAACACTAGTAATTGACAGATGACAACTAGGTTGACCGGTAATATGTTATTGATTAGTTTTTACTTATTGTGTTTATTTATTTAATTTAATAGTTAATAAGTTCACTGGATAAAATTATTAGTTTTAAGATTTCAAATTATTAATCACTCCAGAACTATGATTATTATGTGTGAAAATATATAAAGTATTATTTGTTTATATATTAATGTATTTCCTTTGTGGAAAAATCATTCTTATATAAATAAATTTAATATTAAAATATTTATTATATAATTTAATTTATTTAAGCTTCAAGTCTATAATTAAATAAAGTAGAAAAAAAAATGAAAATATTGAGTTTTTATACCCTACACCTATAAGTAGTATATATGCCGTTTTTTTATATATGCCGTTTCAGCGTCAGTAAAAGCTTTTTTAATGCCGTTTCAGCGGCAGGAGGAGCTTTTTTCGGCAGTTCTCCTAAACTTATGCAATAAAATTGCGATAAGTAAAAAGTTTTGTGCTTTTGAGTATTTTAAATTAAGCTTAGCGGTTAGAACATCAGTTATGTTTAAATTTCAAATTAAAACAATAATAAGCTTAAACTAGTTTGAGTCTTTGAGTATTTTAAATTAAGCTTGGTTGTTAGGATATCAGTTATGTTTAAATTTCAAATTAAGATATTGTGCTTATTGTTCTTAATGAAATATGAAAAGTTTTAAAGCTTGGTTTAAATACAAAGTTAATATTATCAAAGTTTAAGCTTGATTTAATATTTCCGTGAAAATTAAAAAAACGTTTTATAAATTAAAAAAAATAAGCTTAAGCTATTGAGCTGAATATTCTTAATTAGATATGAAAAGTTTTTTAAATATCAGTTATGTTTAAATTTCAAATTAAAACAATAATAAGCTTAAGCTAGTTTGAGTCTTTGAGTATTTTAAATTAGGTTCGGTGGTTAGGATATCAGTTATGTTTAAATTTCAAATTAAAACAGTAATAAGCTTAAGATATTGTGCTTATTGTTCTTAATTAAATATGAAAAGTTTTTAAAGTTTGGTTTAAGTACAAAGTTAATATTATCAAAGTTTAAGCTTGATTAAATATTTCCGCGAAAATTAAAAAAAGTTTTATAAATTAAAAAAAATATAAGCTTAAGCTATTAAGCTGAATTTTCTTAATTAGATATAAAAAGTTTTTTAAAAATCAGTTATGTTTAAAATAACCTTAAGATATTGTGCTTACTGTTCTTAATTACATATGAAAATTTTTTAAAGTTTGGATTAAATACAAAGTTAATATTATCAAAGTTTACGGTTGATTTAATATTTCCACGAAAATTAAAAAAACTTTTGTAAATTAAAAAAATAAGCTTAAGCTATTAAGCTAAATATTTTTAATTCGATATGAAAAGTTTTTTTAAATATCAGTTATGTTTAAATTAATTTCAAATTAAAACAATTATAAGCTTAAGTTAGTTTGAGTCTTTGAGTATTTTAAATTAAGCTTGGCGGTTAGGATATCAGTTATGTTTAAATTTAAAATTAAAACAGTATTAAGCTTAAGATATTGTTCTTACTGTTCTTAATTAAATATGAAAAGTTTTTAAAGTTTGGTTTAAATACAAAGTTAATATTATCAAAGTTTAAGCTTGATTTAATATTTCCGTGAAAATTAAAAATAAGTTTTATAAATTAAAAAAAAATAAGCTTAAGCTATTGAACTGAATATTCTTAATTAGATATGAAAAGTTTTTTAAATTTGGTTTATACTTAATATTATCAAAGTTTAAGCTTGATTTAATTTTTACGTGAAAAATTTAAAAAATTCAAAGTTGATAAAGCTCGTACGTTATGTTTGAAAATTAAGCTTCCAACTGCCATTTAAAGTTGAAAAGCTTAAAAAATCGATGGAAATTTTTTGTTTGATTATTAACTTAACTGCAAAAGTTTTGAAAAAAATAAAACAAATAAACGTTTGAAATTATATTATTAATAATATAAAGGCGTGATCATGAAATACAAATTGAAAACGTGATCAAGTTCAAGTTAAAAAAAACAAAAAAAAAAAATATATAAAACTTGGTTTTAAAAAGTTGTTTTTAATATTAAATAACAGCATAGCATGTTTTACTAAAAGTTAATAAATTATTATTCATTAAATAATATATTTTTTATTTATCCATGAATCATGGTTTTTATCAAAGCCAAGCCATCTAACCAAAACTTAATTTCTTTTTTTCTTATAATTTTTTCTACAAGATAGACATTAGGAAATTTAACATATGTAAGCTCAGGTTCATAAAAACTGCATGACGGTGCTAAGAGGGCCCCTTGGCGCGAGGGGCCTGTATTCAAGACTAGTTTCGGTCTGTGAAGGTCCGCAAACGATCAGTGAAAGTCCGAAAAGGTCTGTGAAGTTCCGAAACGGTCTGTGAAGGTCCGAATCAAGGGAGCCCCTTGGCGCGAGGGGCCTGTATTCAAGACTAGTTTCGGTCTGTGAAAGTCCGAAAAGGTCTGTGAAGGTCCGAAAACGGTCTGTGAAGGTCCGTTAATAGTTTTAAAAATTTACTGCTCTATAGTATATCTAGGTATCTCCACTTTTGTTTATGAAATCAGAGTTATAAATAAAAGGCTAGGTTATTAGTTTTCTTTTTTATTATAATAAAGAACAAAATGAATAGCAACAACAACAACAACAACAGTGGTAGCAAAAAAGCTATAGTTGATTTACAATTTGTTATTGGAAATAACAAACAATATTTTTTGAAAGAATTTTCTTTGATAGCTGATGGTGCTCTAATACCAGTGTTTTTTATATTTAAAGCACCTTACTCATTTGAATAGTTAAATAGTGATGTTAAACAACAAAATGATTACAACAAAAAGAACATTAATAACATGGATTGGAATGATGGCTTTATAGAGTATTTAAAAGTTAAAAATGTCTTTGAGGAACATTTATTAACTATATTTGATGTTGTTTATGTAAAAGGTCTTAAAAAAAGCAATTTTTAGACACTTTTATTTCAAATTCAGTAAAAGTTATCAATTTAGATAACAAAATTCCATCTCTACAGAAACTAAGAAATTACATCACCATTTGCCCTCACCATCATAATACAGAAAATTTGTTGCAGAGATGTACTGTAAAAAATTGTATAAACTTGTTCATGTGTTTAATAGAAGATAATAATAATGTGCTTTAAAAAAAATTTGTTTTATTTATTGTTGCCCAATATATTTTTTCAGACATAAATAATGGTATTTTATAAAATAGTCTAGAATAATTACACTGAGCTATATGTAAATTCATAGGAATATAAAAATCTTCTTGTTCCAATTTCAGTTTATTCCTTTCAATACATCTGTCGAAATACTTGAATACATATTTAATTCAGCTCCATTGTTATATGACATCACTGCTTGTATAAAGTCCAACATAAGGCAAAAGCGGGTGTACTCATCTAGTTCCAATGTTAGTTTTTTAGTTTGTTCTGTATGATTGAATTTGAGTGGAAATTTATTTGAATTTAATTTAGGTTGAATGTTTGTAAAATCTACATAAAAAGCATGCCACTGCAAATAATTCATCTCGCTAATGACTTTGCGATGACGTTGGAAAATTATTATTCCAGCTAAATTTTCAACATTAAATCCAATTTGTATTTTTATTGTTTGTTTTTTATCCAAATAGTAAATATAGCTCAATAAAAGATTTTTTTGTTGTGCTTCGTCGTTATCGTTGCTGACATCGTTGTTTATTTGTTTTTCGATAAATACTTCAGCATTTGATGTTGGCTCCATGTTTTTTAAACTGTTAAAGTTTTGTATTTATAGTTTTTATCGTATACATTTTTTGAAAATTTTCCAAAACATTATTTGTATTTTTTTATCGTGTTTTATTTGGGTGAGGATGACATTGTGTTGAATAAATTAATAAAAGTTTTTCATGCTCTTGCATTTACATCGCATCCATAAATATACACAACACGATTGTCCACAGACTGATGTAAAATCACTTTGTAAACGCTTATTGTTGAAAACAAAACATTTTGACAGGTTTTGAAATATTTTTCGATATTTGATCAAGAGCAAAAACACCTTTAAACAATTTACTTGTGACACTATTACATTTCAGCGCTTTCGTTATCTGAAGTGTATTCATTTTTTTGTAAACGAGAAATATCAATTAACTGAGTATTTCCACTTATGTATGCCGTTAAAAATTCAACTTTAAGTGTACCATTTGTGAACACTATATCGAATTTTTCAAGCATTTATTAAATTATTAGTTGTTTTTTCATTGTCCATATGTCCAAAAGAGTAATTCTTGATGTCTGTTCTTTTTAAATCTTTGGTTGGGAATTTATACTTTAATTCCTTTACAATAGTTTTACATTTTTCTTTTATTCCAGCCACAGCTAGCTTTTTAACAAAATTGTATTGTTATCGTAAGTACAGATTGATAAATCTACTAGAGCGTATGCCATTTTCAATTGAATAGAGATGCTCCACTACGCTTCCTTTTATATGTTTACGTAGACGTTGCGATTTTTATCAATTTCGATACTAGCATCGAATTCTGCAAACACAATACATGTTAATGTTGAAGTTAATGGAGAACTGGGTCTTGCTTCAATCTTTACTCCTCCCTGGTTTAATTAACTTTGACATGTATCAGTTCCAGAACCATCTGGTGTTAAATCAAAAGCTAGTATTGTATAACCTTTTGAAAATAGTTCTTTTGAAATTTGATGGCCTTTATCAGAATGTATACCTGTTCCGCTAAATAATGTTAAATATGCACGAGAATTGCAATTGTTATTCGATGTAAAACTGGTTTCAATTGCAGAGTTTGGTGTAGGCACTCTATTCACATATAATTGAAATTGTGTAAGATTTTGATGATCGAAATGGTATGGATTTTTTGATCTTTTACCATTAAAATTTTCATTATTAACCATACAAAATAAAAGAGCTTTTGGTATTTACCCTATAAATATATTATCCAATGATATGTTGGATGAGTTAGCTGGAATTGTAAATGTTTTGATTTCACTTCTCGTATAAAAATATTTTGCGTTAGCCTTTTCCAAAACAGTAGGTATTATGTGCTATTAATATGCTAGGATTAATTGTTAAATGTTTCATGTATAATGTAGCTTCAAGAATTTTTAAATAGCTTTCGTCTGAATCATTGAAAAATAGAAAAAAATCTTGTTTTTCTAATGCCACAGCAATTCGAATGTCAACGTTATTTAAAAGTAATTTGGAAGTATTGAAAATATCTACATGTAATTTTCCCATTAATTCTACTATTGTAGAATTATTGTATAATTTTTGCCTTGATTTAGAACCAGAATTGTTAAAATCATTTACATTTGGTTTATCCAATTCCCAACCAGATGCTTCCAGATGTGTTTGACTGGAATCTGTACCATAATTTAGTAAAGTAGTTAAGTATGCTTTATAATGGTATAATGAGTCTGACGGAGTGATGTTTTTTCCATTTAGAGTTACATTACATTGTTTAATTAAAGAGAGGAATAAATTATTTACAACACTGCGCTGCGCTTTTTCAGGAGATGGTACAGCAACGGTAATTACATCACCACTTGGTGTTTCAAACATTCGATAATCAGAACTTAGAGATGGTCTTTGTACTAGTTTTCCGTCTTTCAACATTTCTGTTTGAGCTAATTTTCTAAATGAATTTTCATCATCTAAATCGATATACATATCTGAATATTCTTTTTTAGGATCATATTCAAACACTTCATCTGTAACTAATGGTACAAAATTAGTCTGTGTTGATGTTGATTTGTATTTAGGTAATTCAGTTTCTGTATATGCATTTTCTAAAGAATTTTGTTTGAGTACCTGTATCAAATGTAGGATTATTAGCCTTTTCTGGTATTTTTTTTTTGCGTGTCTTTTGTTAATTCCATATTTGAGGAGATTTTGACGATATAAGTACCATTTTTGCAATGGTTTTAATTTTTTATCATATAAAACTTTTTTCATTTTTTGATCTAATAAATCCAAGTTTTTATCATCTTGAAATAATTTACTAAATTTTAAAAATATTTCTGGTGACATAACAATCATTCGCTGCATTATGTCTTACTGAATAATTTCCCTATTACACCAGATAATATAGTTCCGATTAAAGTTGGTAAAAACCCACCATGTTGAACTAATATTTTTCTTTTGGCTTTTATACTTTTCTTTGCACAGGCTAGAAATCTTAATTGTTTTTTATGTTTTTTAAATTTTGCTTTTTGTGCCGATGATATTTTATTATTACCATTTAATATATTGATTGCAATTTCAACAATAGTTTTTATAATATCGTCATCACAATATTTAAGAATATTTTTACGAAATTTCTTGTTGTTACACTTTCCTAGTACATGTAATATATGTTGGTTTTTCATTAATCGTTTCATACTTTTGACAGTTGTTATTCAAATCACCCGTATCACAGAAACATATACAATATTCTTTGGAAAAAATATTAGTTCTAATACGAAATAAATCGTTAATGTCTTGTGTTAAATCCAACACAATATAACCATGAGGTTTTGATGTTGATTCATTATATACTCTCAAGAAACCCTTTATATTTTCTGGATATAGTTGCCTAGCAAGAGGAAAAATCTGCGATTTGTCTCGAGGATTTTTGAAAAGCACTAAATATTTACAATTTAATGAAATATCTCTTGAAAATTTTCCCTTGTGAAAAAAGTTTTGTGTTAACAATATAATAGATAAATTACGATGGTGTGAACCTTTTGTATACAGGGTGTTCTCGACTCGATGGTCTTCCTTAAAATGGGTGATCGGGCATATCGAGCAGAACAAAAAATTGTATGAAAGGGGGGGGTCTATTTTCATTAGTTTAGAAGTTATGGGGCCTTAACTATTTATCAACCATAATTTAGTTTTATTTCGATAAAATTGGAACCAAATAAGATAAAAAAAAAGTAAGTATAGCATTTAAATGCTTATTAATGCAGATTTCTTAAGTACTATCAAACATTACTCTAAAGCATCGGTCGGGAACCGGCGGCTCTTAGCTTCAAAACCTGCGGCTCTTAATTTGAATAATATTTTTAAAAAAATTCGCTGTTGCCATCAAATGTTTTCAGTATGTTTCTGAAATCATCACATAAGACACAAACGAAAAATATTTAAATTTAAATAAAAAATCGATTGCTCAGCAATCTATTCTAAACCAATAAATTATCATAGCAACCATTTTCTTCAATTATTTTTACTCACGGTTATATAAGTTTCGTGAATTAGTTTTCTAGTGTTTTTTGAATTGGTAAGGTTTTATTGTTGTGCATTACAAAAATTTATTAAATAATTAAAGTTATTAAATACAATCGATAATTTAAGTTTTGTTAATAATTCAATTGAATTATTGAACCACAATGAATGCAAGAAAAAGAAAAATCATTGATGAAAACAGAAGTTTCAATAAAATGTGGACTGAACGATTTGCATTTATAGAAGTTAATGGGAAACCTCAATGTTTGATTTGTAATTTAAGGATGCAGAACAATAAATCAAGCAATATAGAACGACACTTTGATGGAAAACATTCAGATTTCAGCGTTAAGTATCCAGACGGCGATAGTAGAAAAAAAGCTATTCAAGAATTACAAAATAAAACATTACTTCAGCAAGGATGTTTTTCAAATTGGGTAAAATCTTCATCAACTTCAAATGAAGCAAGTTTTGAATTGTCATTAGAGATCGCGAAAGCTGGAAAGCCGTTTACAGATGGTGAATTTATCAAACAGTGCATGTACAAGGTTTCTGATACGCTCTTCAAAGATTTTAAAAATCATGATGATATATTAAAAAAAATACAAGATTTACCTCTCTCAGCTAGAACTGTTAAAGAACGTATCATAAATATATCTGCAGAAGTATCAAACATGCTACTTTCGGATATTTATGCTGCAGAATTCATATCGCTTGCTGTTGATGAATCTACAGATGTTGCTGACATATCGCAGTGCTGTGTAATGGCTAAATATATAACATCTTCAGGTGTTCAAGAAGAGCTACTTGAAGTATTGCCACTTAAAAGACACACTACAGGTTAAGAAATTTCGGAAAGTATTGTAAAATGTTTAAAGAGTAAAAATATAAATTTTGATCGTATAGTATCCATTGCAACGGACGGAGCACCGGCAATGATTGCAAAAAATAAGGGCTTTGTTAAATTGCTCTCTAATTATATTTCTCACGAAATAATTTCATTTCATTGTATTTTGCACCAAGAAGCTTTAGTTGCAAAATCGTTAGGAATAATACCAAACCTAAAAAAAGTAATGGATGTAGTTATACCAATAATAAATTTCATCAAGGCTCGAGCGTTGAATCACAGATTATTTACTGCACTTTTAGAAGAAGTCAATGCTAAATATAAAGATTTGCTTACATTTACTGCTGTACGTTGGTTGTCACGAGGCAAAGTGTTAAACCGTTTTTCCGAGTGTTTGCAAGAAATTATTATTTTCTTAGACTCGAAAAATTATAACGAAGAACATTTTAAACTTCTTACAAACTATGAATGGCTTGAAAATTTTTACTTTTTACTAGATATGACAAAACATTTTAACAAACTTAATCTTAAGTTGCAAGGAAAAGGAAATACTGCTTTACAGTTATTAGAAGAAGTTCTTACTTTTGAGCAAAAACTAGAACTGTTCAAGGTGGATATATCTAACGATCAGTTTGTATATTTTGATAGTTTAAGAAATTACAGATTAAATTTAACCGAAGAGAAAACAGATTGTAAAATATTCGCTGATATAATCACAACAATTTCAAATTCATTTGCAAGCAGATTTCAGGATTTCAAGAAGTATCAGGAAACATTGAAATTTATCTTGCAGCCATTGCAGTGCGATTTAAAATTAATAGACATAAAAGCTTTCCCTGGTATATCTATTGCAGAACTTCAGCTTGAGCTTTTGGAAATTAAAAATAAAAGTATATGGGTAGAAAAACTTCAACACATGGTAACACAAATTGAAACATATCAACCAACTATGGAGGACACGCCGCAGGACATAATATTCAGATGCTGGAATACATTCCCGAATAATTATTTAAACACCAAGAGCCTTGCACTTGGCCTTTTGACACTCTTTGGTTCTACGTACAATTGTGAACAATTTTTCTCTTCCATGAACTAAATAAAAAATAAGTACCGGAGCAGGCTGACAGATGAAAGTTTAAAAGGTTTGTTACAATTAAAAACCACCAAATATGTGCCAAATTTAAAAAAGTTGGCTGGAATGATACAAGTTCAAAAGTCTCACTAATAAATGTTTAATATTATTTGATTCATAACTTCAATATTATATTATCACAATTTTCATAATTTAATATTATATTATCATAAACTTTAATAAATATTGAAAAATTAAAAATATGTGTTTTGTTTTATTTATTATAAAGAAGCCAAAAGGGAAAATCCTGACATTAAATAAGATAAGTCATTTCGTAATATACAAATTTTTTAATGCTACACAAGTTTTTAGCTCGAATATGTCGGTGACTGCGGCTCTTAAATTTCATTTTTTTGAAATTTTTTGTTGATTTGACTTTTTACTTAAACAAGTGATGAAAAAAACCAAGGGTTTTTAAAAAAGTACATTTTCAAAATTATATTGTGTTAAAAACTCAGTTTAATTTTGGAAATATATACTATGGGGGAATAAGTCACTGCTTACTTGTAAAAATAGTAATTTTTTAATTTCTAAGTCCTAATAGCTCTTCAATGGGGAAGGTTACCAAATTTCTCAAGGATCTAGTCTCACTCACCACCCCTTCCTCCCTCCATTTTTTTAGGTTCTAGAAATTAAACCAAAATTTGGAATTTTACTTAGAATTTTACTATCTAAGCAAAAATGGATAAAACTGAGAGACACTTTCTTCAATTTAAAGAACCGCTTTTGAATTTCAGAAAAACACCTAACATATGTTAAAATATAATGTTGGACCTTTAAATTTTGTGTATTAATAGAAAAAAATTTGGACAGGTATTCAAGTTACAGGTGCTTAAAAAAAGCCAAATTTCAATTTTGGACCCCTTACAGCTCTTAAAAAGGGGGCGCAACAAAAAAATTTTCTTAACCGACTCCTACTAATTTTTGAGGATCTAACATCTCCCAAAATTTCAAACTTCCAGCTTGAGTCGTTTAGAAGGTATGTGGGGCCGAAAATTTGGCAAAAACTGAGTATTGGATAACGGTAAATTTTAGTACCGATGGCAACCCAATGAATGAGTTTTTTAACAGTTTGTAAACTTTATAAAAGCAGCTATCTTCCGACGTTTCGAGATTGAAAAAATACCTCATAGAACTTTTGTTATAACGTTTTAAATAAAGGGTTTCTTCCAAATTTGAGGGGCTGTAGCTTCGTAACGGGTGGGGCTATAGAAAAAAGTTCTTCCATGAAATTATTTTTTTTGCAATACCTACTCGTAGTAAAAATTTCTTCTCTCTATTTCAAACGGTGTAAAAGTTTGTGTAAACATACGGACAGACGGACAGACAGACGGACGGACGGACAAAGTTAAAATTAAGAAAAACCTTTGACACTGGTTGAAACTTCCGTTTTGTAGCTTTCAATTTTGTATATAAATAAAAAAAAATATTGACAGGTGTTCAAGCTATAGGTGTTTAAAAGCTAAATTTATAGTAAAATTTAAGGTTTTGGACCCCTTACAACTCCTAAACAGGGGGCGTAACAAAAAAAAATTCTTAACTAACTCCTACTTATTTCTAAGGATCTAGCTTTTCCTAAAATTTCAAGTTTCTAGATGGAGCCGTTCAGAAGTTATGAAGAGCCAAAAATTTTGCAAAACTTAGTATTAGATAACGGTAAATTTTAATACCGAATGGTAACCCTATACATTTGGCTTTTAAAAATTCGTAAAGTTTATAAAAGCAGCTGTCTTTTACCGTTTTCAGGTTGAAAATATACCTTATAGAACTCCTTAAATAACTATTTAAATATAGGGCTTTTACCGACTTTGAGGGGCTGTAGCTCCGTAACGGGAGGGGTAGTAGAAAAAAGTTTTAACATTAAATTATTTTTATTGCAATACCTACCCGTTGCTGATATTTTTTTGTCAATCCTACGTGAAAAAGGGACGGACGGACGGACAGAGTGAAACTATATAGGTACATTTTTACAAAATTTTTTGAAAATGTACTAAAAAGGTTCCCGACCGCTGCTCTAAAGTTTCTCAGTCTGAGGTTATAAAGGCTTAAAGTCCAGTATTTTTAACAAAATATCAAATAAATCCCTTTTATCAAGAAAATAACGGTATTAACATAACAGTTTTTTTACTTCAAAATATTACCCTTCTCTTTCCCTGCATTTTGAGTATACTAGCACTTTTATAGCTCAAAAACTTTGAAAGTTATAAAGTAAAAACTTTTTGTGATACCTGAAATTTATTTCATAAATTTAACTAAATTTGAATTTTTTTTTTTTTGTATGATAAAAATTACAATTAATCATTTATAATATTTTGTTTATTTAAAAACAAAACTGGTTTTCCATTTACATAAAACACTTGACATTTAAAAATATGATAATAACGTATGATAACAAAATTATCAAAGTGCACTTTTGATATGAAGATTAAATAGTAACAAAAATTTTATACTTCATAATTCATATGTATTAGAAAAATAGCATTTTAAAAATTAAATAAAAGAAATTTTTAATCATAATATGCTGCGTTATAAAATCAGGTTTTAGGAACTTAATTTTATTGCAAATAATTTCAATAACAGTCTCTTTAAAACTCTTGTAAAGTAAAGACTTAAATAAAAATTTTAAATAGTGAATCGATTGCAATTTAAAATAAAAATTTAAAAATATACAAACAACAACAAATTATATTAAAATTAAAACAAAATAAAATTAAATATAAAAACAAAAACATTTAAACCGGTTTTTACGACCTAGTGGTCTGTAATTATAAACCAAAAACAAATAAAAAATTTAAAGACAATACAAAAAAATATTAAATTAGAAAAATTTTAAAAACATATCCCGTGAAACAATTTTAGAAAAATTGTAATGATAATAAATTTTTTTATCATTGTAATAGGCAAAATCTTATAAGTTATTTTAAAATAGAAATAAATAAATATTCTCTTTCAAACATAAAATTCTAAAAAGACAGGACTTTTCAATTTTCTGGTGTAAAGTAATTTACATCAAATAAATTATAAATTCTATAATAGGACGTACAGGTCTTCTTATCATATTATTTTAATATAATAAGCAAGACAAATAAAAAACAGGACTGAGAGAATTAAAGATGGGCCTGCCCCCTATTACATTTCCCTATTACACCAGATAATATAGTTCCGATTAAAGTTGGTAAAAACCCACCATGTTGAACTAATATTTTTCTTTTGGCTTTTATACTTTTCTTTGCACAGGCTAGAAATCTTAATTGTTTTTTATGTTTTTTAAATTTTGCTTTTTGTGCCGATGATATTTTATTATTACCATTTAATATATTGATTGCAATTTCAACAATAGTTTTTATAATATCGTCATCACAATATTTAAGAATATTTTTACGAAATTTCTTGTTGTTACACTTTCCTAGTACATGTAATATATGTTGGTTTTTCATTAATCGTTTCATACTTTTGACAGTTGTTATTCAAATCACCCGTATCACAGAAACATATACAATATTCTTTGGAAAAAATATTAGTTCTAATACGAAATAAATCGTTAATGTCTTGTGTTAAATCCAACACAATATAACCATGAGGTTTTGATGTTGATTCATTATATACTCTCAAGAAACCCTTTATATTTTCTGGATATAGTTGCCTAGCAAGAGGAAAAATCTGCGATTTGTCTCGAGGATTTTTGAAAAGCACTAAATATTTACAATTTAATGAAATATCTCTTGAAAATTTTCCCTTGTGAAAAAAGTTTTGTGTTAACAATATAATAGATAAATTACGATGGTGTGAACCTTTTGTATACAGGGTGTTCTCGACTCGATGGTCTTCCTTAAAATGGGTGATCGGGCATATCGAGCAGAACAAAAAATTGTATGAAAGGGGGGGGTCTATTTTCATTAGTTTAGAAGTTATGGGGCCTTAACTATTTATCAACCATAATTTAGTTTTATTTCGATAAAATTGGAACCAAATAAGATAAAAAAAAAGTAAGTATAGCATTTAAATGCTTATTAATGCAGATTTCTTAAGTACTATCAAACATTACTCTAAAGCATCGGTCGGGAACCGGCGGCTCTTAGCTTCAAAACCTGCGGCTCTTAATTTGAATAATATTTTTAAAAAAATTCGCTGTTGCCATCAAATGTTTTCAGTATGTTTCTGAAATCATCACCTAAGACACAAACGAAAAATATTTAAATTTAAATAAAAAATCGATTGCTCAGCAATCTATTCTAAACCAATAAATTATCATAGCAACCATTTTCTTCAATTATTTTTACTCACGGTTATATAAGTTTCGTGAATTAGTTTTCTAGTGTTTTTTGAATTGGTAAGGTTTTATTGTTGTGCATTACAAAAATTTATTAAATAATTAAAGTTATTAAATACAATCGATAATTTAAGTTTTGTTAATAATTCAATTGAATTATTGAACCACAATGAATGCAAGAAAAAGAAAAATCATTGATGAAAACAGAAGTTTCAATAAAATGTGGACTGAACGATTTGCATTTATAGAAGTTAATGGGAAACCTCAATGTTTGATTTGTAATTTAAGGATGCAGAACAATAAATCAAGCAATATAGAACGACACTTTGATGGAAAACATTCAGATTTCAGCGTTAAGTATCCAGACGGCGATAGTAGAAAAAAAGCTTTTCAAGAATTACAAAATAAAACATTACTTCAGCAAGGATGTTTTTCAAATTGGGTAAAATCTTCATCAACTTCAAATGAAGCAAGTTTTGAATTGTCATTAGAGATCGCGAAAGCTGGAAAGCCGTTTACAGATGGTGAATTTATCAAACAGTGCATGTACAAGGTTTCTGATACGCTCTTCAAAGATTTTAAAAATCATGATGATATATTAAAAAAAATACAAGATTTACCTCTCTCAGCTAGAACTGTTAAAGAACGTATCATAAATATATCTGCAGAAGTATCAAACATGCTACTTTCGGATATTTATGCTGCAGAATTCATATCGCTTGCTGTTGATGAATCTACAGATGTTGCTGACATATCGCAGTGCTGTGTAATGGCTAAATATATAACATCTTCAGGTGTTCAAGAAGAGCTACTTGAAGTATTGCCACTTAAAAGACACACTACAGGTTAAGAAATTTCGGAAAGTATTGTAAAATGTTTAAAGAGTAAAAATATAAATTTTGATCGTATAGTATCCATTGCAACGGACGGAGCACCGGCAATGATTGCAAAAAATAAGGGCTTTGTTAAATTGCTCTCTAATTATATTTCTCACGAAATAATTTCATTTCATTGTATTTTGCACCAAGAAGCTTTAGTTGCAAAATCGTTAGGAATAATACCAAACCTAAAAAAAGTAATGGATGTAGTTATACCAATAATAAATTTCATCAAGGCTCGAGCGTTGAATCACAGATTATTTACTGCACTTTTAGAAGAAGTCAATGCTAAATATAAAGATTTGCTTACATTTACTGCTGTACGTTGGTTGTCACGAGGCAAAGTGTTAAACCGTTTTTCCGAGTGTTTGCAAGAAATTATTATTTTCTTAGACTCGAAAAATTATAACGAAGAACATTTTAAACTTCTTACAAACTATGAATGGCTTGAAAATTTTTAAAAAAATATTGACAGGTGTTCAAGCTATAGGTGTTTAAAAGCTAAATTTATAGTAAAATTTAAGGTTTTGGACCCCTTACAACTCCTAAACAGGGGGCGTAACAAAAAAAAATTCTTAACTAACTCCTACTTATTTCTAAGGATCTAGCTTTTCCTAAAATTTCAAGTTTCTAGATGGAGCCGTTCAGAAGTTATGAAGAGCCAAAAATTTTGCAAAACTTAGTATTAGATAACGGTAAATTTTAATACCGAATGGTAACCCTATACATTTGGCTTTTAAAAATTCGTAAAGTTTATAAAAGCAGCTGTCTTTTACCGTTTTCAGGTTGAAAATATACCTTATAGAACTCCTTAAATAACTATTTAAATATAGGGCTTTTACCGACTTTGAGGGGCTGTAGCTCCGTAACGGGAGGGGTAGTAGAAAAAAGTTTTAACATTAAATTATTTTTATTGCAATACCTACCCGTTGCTGATATTTTTTTGTCAATCCTACGTGAAAAAGGGACGGACGGACGGACAGAGTGAAACTATATAGGTACATTTTTACAAAATTTTTTGAAAATGTACTAAAAAGGTTCCCGACCGCTGCTCTAAAGTTTCTCAGTCTGAGGTTATAAAGGCTTAAAGTCCAGTATTTTTAACAAAATATCAAATAAATCCCTTTTATCAAGAAAATAACGGTATTAACATAACAGTTTTTTTACTTCAAAATATTACCCTTCTCTTTCCCTGCATTTTGAGTATACTAGCACTTTTATAGCTCAAAAACTTTGAAAGTTATAAAGTAAAAACTTTTTGTGATACCTGAAATTTATTTCATAAATTTAACTAAATTTGAATTTTTTTTTTTTTGTATGATAAAAATTACAATTAATCATTTATAATATTTTGTTTATTTAAAAACAAAACTGGTTTTCCATTTACATAAAACACTTGACATTTAAAAATATGATAATAACGTATGATAACAAAATTATCAAAGTGCACTTTTGATATGAAGATTAAATAGTAACAAAAATTTTATACTTCATAATTCATATGTATTAGAAAAATAGCATTTTAAAAATTAAATAAAAGAAATTTTTAATCATAATATGCTGCGTTATAAAATCAGGTTTTAGGAACTTAATTTTATTGCAAATAATTTCAATAACAGTCTCTTTAAAACTCTTGTAAAGTAAAGACTTAAATAAAAATTTTAAATAGTGAATCGATTGCAATTTAAAATAAAAATTTAAAAATATACAAACAACAACAAATTATATTAAAATTAAAACAAAATAAAATTAAATATAAAAACAAAAACATTTAAACCGGTTTTTACGACCTAGTGGTCTGTAATTATAAACCAAAAACAAATAAAAAATTTAAAGACAATACAAAAAAATATTAAATTAGAAAAATTTTAAAAACATATCCCGTGAAACAATTTTAGAAAAATTGTAATGATAATAAATTTTTTTATCATTGTAATAGGCAAAATCTTATAAGTTATTTTAAAATAGAAATAAATAAATATTCTCTTTCAAACATAAAATTCTAAAAAGACAGGACTTTTCAATTTTCTGGTGTAAAGTAATTTACATCAAATAAATTATAAATTCTATAATAGGACGTACAGGTCTTCTTATCATATTATTTTAATATAATAAGCAAGACAAATAAAAAACAGGACTGAGAGAATTAAAGATGGGCCTGCCCCCAGGGGGCTCAAATCAATTTTCAATTTTGGGATGTAATAAGCAGGAGGGTAATAAAATGATTCAATCATCAAAAAGAAAAAGAAAAGATCAAATTGTGGATAGTGGAGATATGTTTCCGGATTTGCAATTATCTAATCCGAATAAAACACCCGTAGAGACCAAGTTTATAATATTAAAAGCGACAAATGAAGATAAAAAACTTCGCGATTATAATTTAATTCTTATCAACAAATATATTGAACGTATTACTAAAAAATTCAACGCAAATTATAATCGAGATGGAAATCTCATAATAGAAATGCCTGGAAAAAAAGAAGCTGAAAAACTCATAGGAGAAAAAATTTTGGGCGATAATATTAAAGTTATTGGTTCCTACATGAATACCCAAGGTACGGTTTTTGCTCGGGAGCTGAATAGCCTTACCGATGAAGAAATCTTGGAAGCTCTGCAAGAAAAAAACGAGAACATTGCAAGAATATACAGATACAAACAAAGAGCAACAGAAGAAAATAAAAATCCAGGGTATACAGGTACCATGTGTATAACTTTTGATCAGAAAGAAATACCCCAGGCAGTGAAGATTTGTTTTCTGAAACTAAAAGTAAGAAAATATTATCCCAACCCCCGACGATGTACAAACTGCCAAAGACTTAACCATTCAAAAAATTTTTGCAAAGCAAATGTACCAAACTGTGTTAACTGTGGTGAACCGAAAGAAAATATCTCTCAACACACATTCGAATGCCCAATAAAATCATGCATTAATTGCAAAATACTTAGCCTGAATTCTGATCATTCCGCAAATGCAAAGGACTGCGAAGCATATAGGCAAGAAAAGGAAATAATCAAAATAAAAATAGACAATAGAGTATCATGACGAGATGCCATACGTTTGTTTCGCAACCAACCAAGAATCGAAAAATCATTTGCCGAAACAGCTAAAAGTAACCCTTCAACTATGCCTATTATCAACAAACAAAATATAAGCGCGAATATAAACAAAGAACAAAAGCAGGAAACAGAAATTAAACAAAACAATATACAAATCAAATTAGCAAATAACCAGGATATAAACACTTCAAAACTCGAAAAATAAACCAAAGCCGTACAAAAACAATCAGATGAAACCCTTCAAAAGGATGACAGTGCAAAGCAATTGCCCGTATTAATGGAAATCTCTACAGATAAACCTACATATACCGGAAATCTAACCCAAGAAAAAGAACTCGCAAAAAGCCTAAAAAACGAAACCCCACAAAAAGAAACAATTTTTGATCCAACATTATATAAACTAAAACCAGAAACAAGCAAAATAAAAGTAACAAAGGAAAACATTAAAAATAAAAAAACCAAAGGAATAATTAAATCTAACAAATTAAAAAATACAAACAGAATTGAAACAAAAAACATTCCCCCAAACTTAGAGAACAACTTACCAAAATTAAATAAAACAACGGAACAAATCATGACTGAAAACGAAGCAAATACCATAACTCTAAGAGAAAACTCTAGCTACCCATAGCTACATGTTTAATAATTCTGTACAGCCTGCTTTTGTGAAGATCAACTCACTATCAAACATATTATAAACAGCTGCCCAAACCAAATGTATAATATTAATCCATCAACATTCAAAAGTAATAAGGAAGAAGACCTTCAAAGAATAATCGAACGTTTTAGACTTTTCGACATATGGGATAACATCTAAAAACAAAAAATAAAAATTCAAATATATATTCAAACAATTCAAATAATTTTAACCCAACTTAAAACGAACTTAAATTTAATTTAATAGAGCTGAAGACTCTAAATTTTGTTTAGAAAACTTAGTGTAGTAAATTCAACTTTTGTAACTTTGTTAACTTCAAATTTTTGCTAATTTATAATTTAAAATATCAATTAATAATTTTCATTTAGACCTAAGATTTAAATTAAGGAATCCAGTCACACCCGGAAGGGAAAGACTGCAACGCTTGCTTATCACATTTATTGTGGTATGGAAGCAAATGTAAATAATAAATAAATAAATAATTTCAATAATTAATTATTCATTTTAAATTTGGTTGCAATTACTAAAACTTAAATTAAAAATAAATAAATGAAATGGTGCGTTTTTCTGTAAGGGAATATGCGGACATGATTTACATTTATGTTGAATGTCATGGAAATAGGTATGAAGCTCAAGAGTTGTATAGGCAAAGGTTTCCTCGACGCCAAGTGCCAGATTCTAGGACATTTCCTTGAACTTTTAGTAGATTACAAGAAACCGGAAGCATATCTCAAAACCAGTTTTGTTTTTAAATAAACAAAATATTATAAATGATTAATTGTAATTTTTATCATACAAAAAAAAAAATTCAAATTTAGTTAAATTTATGAAATAAATTTCAGGTATCACAAAAAGTTTTTACCTTATAACTTTCAAAGTTTTTGAGCTATAAAAGTGCTAGTATACTCAAAATGCAGGGAAAAAGAAGGGTAATATTTTGAAGTAAAAACTGTTATGTTAATACCGTTATTTTCTTGATAAAAGTGATTTAATTGATATTTTGTTAAAAATATTGGACTTTAAGCCCTTATAACCTCAGACTGAGAAACTTTAGAGTAATGTTTGATAGTACTTAAGAAATCTGCATTAATAAGCATTTAAATGCTATACTTACTTTTTTTTTATCTTATTGTTCCAATTTTATCGAAATAAAACTAAATTATGGTTGATAAATAGTTAAGGCCCCATAACTTCTAAACTAATGAAAATTGGCCCCCCCCCCTTTCATACAATTTTTTGTTCTGCTCGATATGCCCGATCTCCCATTTTAAGGAAGACAATCGAGTCGGGAACACCCTGTATAGCTCATATACCTCTTTATTTGCAGAATTTAACATTAAGTCATCTAGAACAATTAACGTAGGTTTATTTTCATTATCACCACTAAATTCTTTTGGGATACTGGTATAAAAGTCTATATAAGGAAAAGTTAGATTTTTTGGAATAGCAGAAATTTCTGGGTTACACTATTTTATTATTTCAATTTTCGGTGAAATCAATCTATCAATATTTTCAATTATATTACACACAAATTTTGTTTTCCCACATCCAAATGGTCCCGCTATCATCATTGTAAATGGATGAATAAAATTAATCATTTTTGGTCTGTGTCTGATAAGAAACTGAATTTAAAATACAATTTAGAGATCATATAAAAGCAGCGAACATATTCTTAGTACTGTCATTTTGAATTATGGAAGTGGAGGAGTTCTTAAATATTTATTCCTCCGTCTTATTAGATGATCATAAGAAACTAATATTACATCTATATAAACACATTAAAAACTTTTCTGGAGTAAATAAATTCACTTCAATTTATGGTACTCATTTTACCCTTTGTCCGTGGGCATATGATAATTCTACTTCTGGACCGGACACATGTAAATGTCATACAATAGAAAATTATAGATTCACTTTAGAAAATTTAATTAAATGGTACGAGAAAAATGTCAAGGCTACAAGTTGTGTCAGAAATTCATAGAGGCGCTAGAAGAAACTTTACACGAAAAAAATTTATTCAAAAGGGTTTAAATGATTTTTGGCAAATTGATTTGGTTGAAATGATTCCATATGCAAAATTTAATAAGGCATATAAATATTTATTAACCGTTATTGATACATTTTCAAAATTTGCGTATGCTGAACCGATTAAAAACAAAAGCGCTGATAATGTTTTAATCGCAATGAAAAATATTTTCAGCCTTCTGGTAAAAAACTTAAAAATTTACAATTTGATCACGGTACGGAATTTTTCAACAAAAAATTTCAAAATCTTATGAGGAAATATAAAATTAACCATTATCATACACATTCAGAACTAAAAGCATCAATTGTAGAACGTTTCAATCGCACCCTAAAAAACATGATGTGGAAACAATTCAGTTTACAAGGCACATAAAAATGGTGCCATCGCTAATAGAAAAATAGAACTCAACATATCATCATACAATTAAACTTTCACCTAAAAATGTTGCAAAGAAAAATGAGAAATTTTTATTAAAAACTGTCTACAATAAATTAAAAGTATTCCGAAAAGCAAAATACAAAGTTGGAGATTTTGTTCGTATAAGTAAATTTAAAGGTACCTATATTTGCAAAAGGTTATCAACCTAATTGGTCAACAGAAATTTATACAATAGCGAAAATAAAAAGAACTGATCCAATAACATACAATTTACTTGATTACACACAAAAACAAATAAAAGGCAGTTTTTATGAACCTGAACTTACATCTGTTAAATTTTCTAATGTTTACCTTGTACAAAAAATAATAAGAAAAAAAGAAAATCAAGTTTTGGTTAGATGGCTTGGCTTTGATAAAAACCATGATTCATGGATAAATAAAAAATATATTATTTAATGAATAATAATTTATTAACTTTTAGTAAAACATGCTATGCTGTTATTTAATATTAAAAACAACTTTTTAAAACCAAGTTTTATATATTTTATTTTTTTGTTTTTTTTAACTTGAACTTGATCACGTTTTCAATTTGTATTTCATGATCACGCCTTTATATTATTAATAATATAATTTCAAACGTTTATTTGTTTTATTTTTTTCAAAACTTTTGCAGTTAAGTTAATAATCAAACAAAAAATTTCCATCGATTTTTTAAGCTTTTCAACTTTAAATGGCAGTTGGAAGCTTAATTTTCAAACATAACGTACGAGCTTTATCAACTTTGAATTTTTTAAATTTTTCACGTAAAAATTAAATCAAGCTTAAACTTTGATAATATTAAGTATAAACCAAATTTAAAAAACTTTTCATATCTAATTAAGAATATTCAGCTCAATAGCTTAAGCTTATTTTTTTTTAATTTATAAAACTTATTTTTAATTTTCACGGAAATATTAAATCAAGCTTAAACTTTGATAATATTAACTTTGTATTTAAACCAAACTTTAAAAACTTTTCATATTTAATTAAGAACAGTAAGAACAATATCTTAAGCTTAATACTGTTTTAATTTTAAATTTAAACATAACTGATATCCTAACCGCCAAGCTTAATTTAAAATACTCAAAGACTCAAACTAACTTAAGCTTATAATTGTTTTAATTTAAAATTAATTTAAACATAACTGATATTTAAAAAAACTTTTCATATCGAATTAAAAATATTTAGCTTAATAGCTTAAGCTTATTTTTTTAATTTACAAAAGTTTTTTTAATTTTCGTGGAAATATTAAATCAACCGTAAACTTTGATAATATTAACTTTGTATTTAATCCAAACTTTAAAAAATTTTCATATGTAATTAAGAACAGTAAGCACAATATCTTAAGGTTATTTTAAACATAACTGATTTTTAAAAAACTTTTTATATCTAATTAAGAAAATTCAGCTTAATAGCTTAAGCTTATATTTTTTTTAATTTATAAAACTTTTTTTAATTTTCGCGGAAATATTTAATCAAGCTTAAACTTTGATAATATTAACTTTGTACTTAAACCAAACTTTAAAAACTTTTCATATTTAATTAAGAACAATAAGCACAATATCTTAAGCTTATTACTGTTTTAATTTGAAATTTAAACATAACTGATATCCTAACCACCGAACCTAATTTAAAATACTCAAAGACTCAAACTAGCTTAAGCTTATTATTGTTTTAATTTGAAATTTAAACATAACTGATATTTAAAAAACTTTTCATATCTAATTAAGAATATTCAGCTCAATAGCTTAAGCTTATTTTTTTTAATTTATAAAACGTTTTTTTAATTTTCACGGAAATATTAAATCAAGCTTAAACTTTGATAATATTAACTTTGTATTTAAACCAAGCTTTAAAACTTTTCATATTTCATTAAGAACAATAAGCACAATATCTTAATTTGAAATTTAAACATAACTGATATCCTAACAACCAAGCTTAATTTAAAATACTCAAAGACTCAAACTAGTTTAAGCTTATTATTGTTTTAATTTGAAATTTAAACATAACTGATGTTCTAACCGCTAAGCTTAATTTAAAATACTCAAAAGCACAAAACTTTTTACTTATCGCAATTTTATTGCATAAGTTTAGGAGAACTGCCGAAAAAAGCTCCTCCTGCCGCTGAAACGGCATTAAAAAAGCTTTTACTGACGCTGAAACGGCATATATAAAAAAACGGCATATATACTACTTATAGGTGTAGGGTATAAAAACTCAATATTTTCATTTTTTTTTCTACTTTAATTATAGACTTGAAGCTTAAATAAATTAAATTATATAATAAATATTTTAATATTAAATTTATTTATATAAGAATGATTTTTCCACAAAGGAAATACATTAATATATAAACAAATAATACTTTATATATTTTCACACATAATAATCATAGTTCTGGAGTGATTAATAATTTGAAATCTTAAAACTAATAATTTTATCCAGTGAACTTATTAACTATTAAATTAAATAAATAAACACAATAAGTAAAAACTAATCAATAACATATTACCGGTCAACCTAGTTGTCATCTGTCAATTACTAGTGTTAGCACATATTAACCTTTTCTATTTAAAATATCGATTACTGAAATGGGCTAGCACAAGTGGGATATTACAGAGAGAGAGTCATCTATTGTGTTTGAATGGGGTAACACATATATTGCCCTCATCTTATTTGAATATTATTCTTTTAGTTTAAAAGTGAATTAAAAACTGTATATATTTCTTTTTAATAATTTAAATTGTGTAAAAAAGCATAAAATACCTTGTTTGTGCAAAGCCAAAGTTGAAAGGAATCATTTAAAAGTTTATTGTTCTAATTGTAAAAATTATTTTAATGCAAAATGTGTGAATTTATTAAAAAGTGACGTGGACTATATTGTCTCAAATAATAAGGTGTATACATGTATGCACTGCATTTCTCTTAGAAGAAAATCATTAAACATTGGTGCAGTTGCAATAACTCCAAATACTAATGTTAACAAATGTACTCCTACGTCTTTTAATGAAATCACTACTGAGAAACATGATATTACGCCTGCGCAGAACGCATCAATGTTAGCAATCATATTAATGAAGATGCGCATATGCCAAACAACACTTCAACAGTACAAGTACAAAGCGCATTAAACAGTTCTTCAGAATCAATTACAAAGACAGATAGCAATGCAGGTACATTCAATAATACTATCTCAAACCAAATGATATTTAATGAGTTATCTAGTTTGAAAGTAATGGTGTGAAATCAACTCTCTGAGAAAAGAGAAAGTGGCTTTGGAAGAAAAAATTAACTCATTAAGCAATAGAATTAACGTGCTTGAATAAGGAAAAAAGAAAAAATGCGTAGATATTATTGGTATTCCTGATGTGCAACAAAATAATGTGAGATCTAAAGTAATAACTTTAATCTCCAATGTATTAGGTGAGCAAATTCTTGAAGGGGAAATTGAAAGCTGCTTTGTTAAAAAAACTAAAGAGACTTTTGTTAAAGTTCTTTCTCTTAATTCAGCAAATAGTAAAGCTCTCTCTGAGAATTCAGCTATGAATAATTCTTCTTCTTCAAATGGCCTAAAACAAAATAGCATTATTTCAGTAAAATTCTCTTCACTCAAAACTAAGGAAAAAACGAGGAAGAGTGTAGTAGAGTAGACTGTGTCAACTCTGGGATACCCGTATGACCGTAACATATACATTATATCATCCGGTTAATTACTTTTGGCAAAATTTCAAACATACTTTATTAAGTTTAGTGGAATACTCATATAAAAGAAGAAGTTGTATGGCAGCTACTCAAACCCTCCGCAGTAGACCAACCAAATTTTCTTGTAACTTTGGCCATTACACTAAACTATTTTTGGCAAAATTTCAGACACCCAGCTTCATTAGGTTGTAGTGTAATGCTCATATAAAATAAGGAGTTGTATGACAGCTACTCGAACTCTCTGCAGTAGACTAACCAAATTTTGCAGAAACTTTGGCCATTACACTAAACTAGTTTTAGCAAAATTTCAGACACCCAGCTTAATTAGGTGGAGAGTAATGCTCATATAAAATAAGAAGTTGTATGGCAGCTACTCGAACCCACTCCACTACACCAACCAAATTTTGCAGGCTCTTTGGCCATGAAACTAAACTACTTTTGGCAAAATTTCAGACACGCAGCTGTAATAGGTACAGAGTAATAGTCATATAAAAAAAGGAGTTGTATGGCAGCTACCCGAACCCATCGACCAAAATGGCTGGATTTAAATAGCGATGACGGCTATTGCAAAAAAATGAATTTGCGAAAATTTCAAGATCCTAGCTCTTTTAGTTTTTGAGTTATCGTGCGGACGGACGGACGGACGGACAGACGGACGGACGGACGGACAGACGGACGGACGGACGGACGGACGGACGGACGGACGGACATACATAGCTAAATCGATTTATTTTTCGATTCTGATCCGATCCATACACTTGAGTCTATATCTACCCCCCCTCCTTCTCTGCGTCACAAACGTAATGGCAAATTTATTATACCCTTTGACTATATAGTCATACGGGTATAATAATGAATGAGAAATATCCGTTGAAGGGGAAATTAAATGCTGCAGCTTTTGGCGATGGAAACATACCTATTTACATTAATGAGAGTCTTACTGAATCTATGCGTGAGTTGCTGGAAAAAACGAGAGAGGTTAAACAACGGTTGAGAAATTCAACTATTTTATTAAGAAAGAAGGAAGGAGGTAGGGTTTTTAAAATAAAATCATTTAATGATCTTAAAGGTTTAAAATAAAAATTTATTTAATTGTACATAAATAACTATAATGTAAAATAATGTATTAAATTTAGTTGAACTTCCTTCTTTTCTTAATATTGAAATTCCTTCTTTAATTAATAATTTTAATCATAATAGCTTTAAAGATAATTCGAATTTTTTGAATTGTAGTCAAGATAATGATACATTAAATAAATTTTGTCTTGTGCTTCATAATATCAGAAGTATACGTAGCAATTTTGACTCTTTACCAGCATATTTATCATTTCTTTCTAAATTCCCCGAATTAATTTTTTTAAGTGAAATCTGGATTTATGATAATGAAAAAAATAATTTTGCTATAAATTCACATTACAATTTTTTTGCTACGTGTAATAACAATTATGCTGCTGGTGGTGTAGGTGTATTTGTGAAAAATGATTTGAAATGTAAAGTCGCATATGTTCACTTATGTAGTGCGGATATTATAAATGTAGTATTTGATATTGGAAGAATGGAATTTTGTTGTGTCTGTGTATATATATTGCATGTATGTAGTATAAACTAATTTTTGTGTTATGTTTCTGAATATTTGGCTAATATCAAAATTAAGAATTGCGTTATTCTAGTTGACTTGAATATTGATCTTTCAATTACTTGTAATGATGTGGATGAATATAAATTATTAATGGCTTCTTGTGGTTTTCTCTCGTTAATTAATGAACCTACTCGTATAACTACTTTTACTAAGGCACGTATTTATCATATCTTCATTAGATCTCAAAAAAATTGTAATATTGAGTTTCAAAGTTTCATTCACGATATAAGAATTACAGATCATGTTATGACTGGTTTAAGGTTTAGTCAATCATCTCCTAATTTGATTAAAAAGCCCATTAAATATTCTTGCGAACGTATCGACGTAGGGAAATTAAATTATTGTTTAAGTTTAGAATTCTGGGTTGAAGCTTATTCACTTAATGATCCTTTATTAGCTTTTGAAAAATTTATTCAAATTCTGTCACATCATATAAGTACTTGTTATACTAGTTCAGTTAGAGTAGCTAAAAAAGAAGGCTTGAAACCTTGAATGACGCAAACTCTTCTTAATAAAATTAAGAGACGAAATAAATTAATGATGGTAAAGAAAAAGCATGGTAATTTAAATCGTTTGAATAAATATTATGATAAGTTATGTAAAAAAATCGATATCGACATTATAAGATGTAAAGATAGCTTTTTTGAATATAGATTTGAATCATGTAAAGGTAACACGAAAAAAGAATGGGAAATTGTGGATAATCTTTTGAATAAAGCTAAATGTAGTAAAGAATATTTGTTAGAAATTGATAATATCCTGATTTGTGACCCTGAAAAAGTTGCGAATCATTTTAATTGTTTGTTAACTAATATTAATAGGCAATTTGATTTCGAAGATTATTCTTCTGATATACTTAATACAGTTGTTGCAAGTGAACCTTTTCAGACTGATAGTTTTTTCTCTGAGCCAATTACTGCGTTTGAGTTACATTCTACAATTATGAAATTGAAAAATTCTAAAATTCTAAAATTCTGAGGGTGCATTGTTGAAGTTCATTGATGAAATTTATGAGGCCCTTAATGACAGTAAAATGCCCTCTGCATTATTTATTGATATCACTAAAGCATTTGACTTAGTTGATCACAAAATTTTATTACGTAAATTTTACAATATTGGTTTTCGTGCTTTATGTATTTGTGGTTTCAGTATTATTTATCCAATGGGAAGCAAAAAGTTAAAATTAATAACAACTTTAGTAGGGTCTTAGGTATTGAAAGAGGGGTTCCGCAAGATTCTGTTCTTGGACTTATACTTTTCTTAATTTATATTAATTCCCTATTTTTACAAAAATTTAAAGGTATTCGTACTGCTTTTGCAGATGACACAGTTTTTACTTATTCCTATAGTAATCAAAATGTAATAGTTGAAATTGTTAGATCTGATATTGATTTATTAAGGCACTGGTTTTAGAAACATAAATTAGCTATTAGTAGTAAAACTTAATTTATGAATTTTAAGTTATATGGTTCTTCCGATGAAGGGTATGAATTTTATTATCATGATCCTAAGTGTGGTAAATATCCGCTAATTCCTATCTATGAAGTTCCCGATTTCAATTGCTCATCCAATTGCTTCTGCATTGAAAAAGTTGTTGAATACCTTGGTGTTATTATTGGTTCGAACTTTAACTGGTTTAAACATACTTCACATTTGAAAGAGTATTTTATTAAAGTTATTAGACAATTATTTCAAGTCCGTTTGTAAAACACTCAAAGTGTTTTATATTAAGTCTGGTTACCTTGATTGTAGGCGCACTATCACCAACTATAATTTAAAAATTAACAATTACAACTTAGTTTCAGTACCACAATTTAAAAATTCCATTTTTCACATTTTTATAAAATAATGGCTCCTCGCATTTTTAATAAACTTCCAGCTTCTATAAGGAACTCTGGTAACATATCAGTTTTTTTAAAATTAACTAAGATTTGGCTTTTAGAGAAAAGCTATGAAAATATTGATAATTTGTTGAAGATTTTAGAGTTATTAATATTTTTATGTATGTTCCATGCAAAATAATGTATCTTATCTTGACTTAACTCTAATTGATTCTTTATATTGGTACCTTAAACTTTTAAATTTGCACTAATTATATTGCTTTAAATACAAAAAAAAAATTAATAAATAAATAAATATATAAATAATTAGGAATATTAATATAAAAACAATTAATAAAACTGATATAAAATAAATAAATATTTTTCACCCCATTCCAATCATAAATTTTGTTAAATGATTAATTTTTATTATTTCTCTGATCATTCGCCACTTGCTTCTTTTCAATAGAATGATTATATTACTATATATTATACCCTACACCTATAGAATAGGTAAAGGGGTATATTAACTTTGGTATGGTGTTTGTAGCCACCTAAAGGAAGCGAGCTAGATATGGAAAAGTATATATATTTGTGATCAGCGTGACCTCCTGAGTCGATATAGCCATGTCCGTCCGAAATTTTGTATTAGGGTGTCCCTTCCTATTTCCTTAATGTTTTTGAAATTTGGGCCCCATTGGAGTAGTAGGCCATACATTTCCGAAAACCTTAAAGCATATCTTTAAAATTAATAAAGATAACAACTTAAAAAAATCTGGAAGCTTCAAATTCTTCTTTGCTATCCCTTGCGTGCCCCATAATTTGGGATCAATTGGAGTGGTGGTTCAGTATCCCTCTTAGACCTCTTAAGTTTTAAAAGCTTATAATCGAAATTATTAAAAATAGTAACTTAAAATTAAGATAGAACGTTCAAATTGTGTACTAGGGTTAACTAGTGCTTAAAGTTAAGCGCGGACTGAATTAGGGCGAAATCAGCCCAAGGGTTCGGATTCTGGACCTTTTAATCGGTTTCAGGGCTAACGAACATATATAAATAATCACGATAACTCAACAACTAATGACGCTATCTTCATGAAATTTGTGCTGTAGGTAATTGGTAATGAAACTACGGCGGTGATTACGTACGGTGAGGATTGGACAATGGGTTCGACACTGAGAACTTTTTGATCGAATTTAGGCCAAACTAGCGTAATACCGAAACCAATGAAGATATAACCTCCAAATTTGGTATCAGGGTGTCCCTTCCTATTACGTAAGTGTCTTTGAAATTTGGGCCCCATTGGACTAGTGGGTCGGGGACCAGCCACTCAGTTCCGAGGACCTTAAACCATATTTTCGAAATTAATAAAAATAGTAACTTGAAACAAATGTAGAAGCTTCAAATTTGGCCCAGGGTGTTCTTTACTATTTCTTCCGTGCCCCCCTAATTTGGGTTCATTTGGACTGGTGGTTCAGGACCTCTCTTAGACCCCCAACGTGTAAAAGCTTATCATCGAAATTAATAAAACTAGTAACTTAAAATTAAGATAGAATGTTCCAATTGTATACAAGGGTTAACTAGTATTGAAAGTATGACGGGACTGCACATGGGCAAAATCGTACCATGGTTTCGGGTTCTGGAACCCTTGACAAGTTCAAGGACTAAAAAACATATATCTTAAAAACACCATAACTCAAAAAATAATGCCGGTATTTGATGAAATTTAAACTCTAGGTTACTAGTAATGAAAGTACCATGGGAATTGGTTCTGGTCGAGTTTAATTTCAAAGCCAAAGAATATATTTCCTATGTTCTATGTGTCTCCGAAATCTAGACTTAATTGTAGTGGTTCAGCTATGTTCAAAGGTACTTGCTGCATTTATATAAAATTTATTTGAATATTTAAATGAATTATTTGGTAGACAAGCGGCATGCCACTTCCGTAATTGATGTAAGGAATTGTAGAGGTGCAAATTGTGATTCTGATCACTATCTCATCAAAGCTAAAATAAGGCAAAGAATTTCTGTAGTAAATACAAAAAAGAAACAAAAAACCAATAATTGGGAAATAGATAAACTAATCACAAATGAAAACCTAAGAAACGGATACCAAGCAGAATTGGTACGCAAAATAGAAAATATTACTCTAGATGCCAATAGCAATATTAACGAAAAATGGAAAGATATGCAAAATGCAATAGTTACAACGGCATCGGAAATTATCCCCAAAAACAACGGAAATAGAAGAAATGAGTGGTTTGATCAAGAATGCAAAGAAATTATAGAAGTAAAAAATGAAGCGAGAAAGAAGCTGCTAATACAAAGCACAAGAGCAAATGAAATTATATATAAGCAAAAAAGAAAAGAAGCGGATAAACTAATGAGAAAGAAGAAGAGGCAGTCTTTAAATAAGCAAATTGAAGAAATTGAAAATAATGCTGAAAGGCATATTAAGAAATTCTACAACAGCGTAAAAATACAGACATCGTCGTATGAGCCAAAACTCAATGCATGTTTAAGTAAAGAAGGAAATCTACTCAACGAACAACAACAAATACTAGAAAGGTGGCAGGAGTATTTTGACGAATTACTGAATAATGAACAAGTAAGGAGCAATACAAGCCAAATGGAGCCAATATATTCAGTTGAAAATGAAATTCAAGAACCAACTCTAGAGGAAGTGATCAATGCTATTAAGAAACTTAAAAATGGAAAAGCAAGTGGGGAAGATACTATAATATCTGAATTGGTAAAATACGGCGGAAGGGAACTGTATAAGAAATACCACGACCTAATAAAAATTATATGGCGTACAGAAAACATTCCAGAAGCCTGGCAAAAAAGTGTTATTATCCCAATACATAAAAAGGGAAACAAAAAAGACTGCAATAATTATCGTGGAATATCTCTGCTCAATATAGCATACAAAATATTCTCTAACATACTACATAGTCGTATTGACACTATAACCGAAACAATTATTAGTGACTATCAATGTGGTTTTAGAGTAAACAGATCAACTATGGACCAATGCTTTACTCTGAGTCAGATATTTGAGAAATATAATGAATACGCAAGAGATATACACTGTCTGTTCATAGATTTCCAGAAAGCTTTTGATAGCATAGACAGAACTAAAATTAGTGGTATTCTTAATAGACTTGGCATTCCAGAAAAGTTAACAAGATTAGCATGTCTAACCCTGACAAACACATCTGCAAGAGTCAAAATTCAAGGGGTGTTCACTGAATCTTTTAGAATAGAATCGGGAGTTAAGCAGGGTGATGCTCTATCAACATTACTATTTAACCTAGTTCTTCATTATGTCGTAAAAGAGATAGATCCTCAAGGAACTATATTTATAAAATCCATACAAATATGCGCTTTCGCCGATGATATTGTAATAATTGCTAAGAATTTAAGAGAGCTAAAAGAAACATTTACACGTTTGGAAACTGATGCTAGAAAAGTGGGACTGATAATAAATGAACCCAAAACTAAATACTTCGTAAAAAGCAAATCTCATATGCCAACGCAAGATTTGAATATTAATGATTATAAGTTCGAAGGTGTTCATCAGTTTAAGTATCTGGGAGTTGTATACAGTAAAAGTGAAGACACCGCTGTGGCAATACGGGAAAAAATACAAGCTGCAAGTAGATGTTACTATACATACTCCAGACTTATGAAATCCAGGCTGTTGTCGAGAAATACAAAGCTAAAATTATACAAAACATTAATCAGACCGGTTCTAACTTATGGATGTGAAACATGGACGCTTAAAACTGCAGATTGTAGACAACTGGGAATATTTGAGCGTAAAATACTTCGAAAAATATATGGACCGGTTAGAAACGAAGATGGTACCTACAGATCAAGAAATAATTTCGAGCTTGAACAATTGACTGAACATAGAACCATAATAAGATTCATAAAAGCGCAAAGGTTAAGATGGATAGGACATGTTATAAGAATGCCGGATAACAGAACAACAAAAAGAGTGTTTCTCCACCAAATACAGGGTACTAGAGGTAGAGGGAGACCAAAAAAAAGATGGCTAGACGCTGTTGAAGATGACATAAGGATTTTAGGAATAAGAAATTGGAAGAGAGTTGCACAAGATCGGGATGTATGGAAGAGAATTATAGCGGAAGCTCAGGTTCATCAAGGACTGTAAAGCTATAGAAGAAGAAGAAGAAGAAATGAATTATATGAAAAGGTCTAAATTTGTAATTGTATTTTAGAAATACATTTATTGCATATTTTGCGTTTATAAGCTTTTCTATTAGGTATATAAACTAACCATTTAAAATAATTGCAATT
This sequence comes from Dolichopus griseipennis, assembly GCA_963082915.1. Lineage (NCBI taxonomy): Eukaryota > Metazoa > Arthropoda > Insecta > Diptera > Dolichopodidae > Dolichopus > Dolichopus griseipennis. The sequence continues at coordinate 49,096 of CAUJBZ010000221.1, forward strand.
TTTAAAAATTTGGATTATTAAATATATTATGCTTTGATTATCTTTTTATCACAAAATTTAATAATTAGAATTTTTTCATTTTGTAATTGAATTGGAATAAATATATTTTCATTTATTTCAAGTTTGTTTGTTTTTTAATATTTTTAAATAGATAAATTAGTAAGAATTTGTAATATTTTTTAATAGATAGTGTAATTAGAAAATGTTTTTAGTATTATAAAGTTAATTTGGTTAGCTATGTCTTACGATCAAATAAATAACAGCTTTTATGGTGTTAAAATGACTTATGGATATGTCCTTAAATTTGAACCAAATAGGTGTAGGGTATTTCTAAGTCGGTTGCACCGACTGACTGTTTCTTTACTTGTTTTTTCTATTTGAATAGATTTTTGTTTTTGTTTTTTTCCATTTGCTTATTTTAATTATTTTTTAATTTTGTTATACTAATTACATAAGAAAAAGTAAAAAAAGAGAAGAGAAAATTTTAATTTTAATTATGAATTTTCCACCTATTTATAAAAGAAAGAAAATAAAAAAAAAAGTAGTGGGTCGGAGACCAGCCTCACAGTTCCGAAGACCTTAAAGCATATATTCGAAATTAATAAAGATAGTAACTCAAACAAATGTAGAAGATTCAAATTTGGCACATGGCATATTTTCGAAATACATTTTTTGATTATAAGCATATTTTGATTATTAAATTTTGTGATAAATGAAAGCATTAATGGTTTTAATTAACATTAAAAACCTTCAAATTATATAAACTTTTATATTTATATTATTACAAATTAATATTTATTTCGAATAACTTTAAGTTTATTATATAAAACATTAAAAAATAAGTAAATTAAGTATTTCTCTTATTAATCAAGGGTATTAAATCATTCAACAGTAAATGCACTACAACTAAAAATCCTGAAAAGAAGTAATTACTGCATGTGTGTAAAAATTTATTGAATTGGATAAAAAGTTTTAAATATGTAATTTTGTAATTGCATTTCACGAATGCATTTATTTCAAGTTTATTTGTTGTTTAATATTTTTAAATAGTTACATTAGTAAGAATTTTTAATATTTTTGAATTGATAAAATAATTAGAAATGGTTTTTAGTATTATAAAGTTAATCTCGTTAGCTATGTCTTACGATCAAACTAATAAAAGCTTTTATGGTTTTAAAATGACCTATGGACTTCCCATTAATTTTGAACCAAATAGGTGTAGGGTATTTCTAAGTCGGTTGCACCGACTGACTTTTCTTTAATTGATTTTTTTGTTAAAAGTTGTTATTTAAAAATTTATTTTTTTTTATAGCTTTCTTTATTTAATTTTATTTAAAAAATTTGTTAGAAGACTTGGAAATTATAAATTTGTTAATTAAAATCAAACTTAACACTGAAATTTCTAAAGAAAGGAAAAATTAATCAACGTTTCAATTTAAAAAAATAAAAAATATATAATAAAAAATAATTAAATATAATTTCTACAAAAAGAAATATATAATAAAAAAACTTAAATTCTAATAAACAATTATTAGCAAAATTATTTATTTTAAAGAAAATCAATTTGCTGATAAGGATTATTTTTGGATTTATAAATATTAAATACTAATATCTTTCCCATTAAATAATTAGTTACGCAACAACACAAAATGTTATTTCAAAATAAGTGTTGCGCAACAAGCCAAAGTAAAACAAGCAACAAGAAATATAATAAGTCTAAAAAAAAAATTAATTTATTCATTGTAATATGAGAGTCTAGGTAGAAAGAAAAAAAACGTTTAAGGTTTATTTTCTTGAATTTTCAATTTAATACTTTTTGATTTCCTTTGGTTTACAGAATATAAAATTAGTACATTTTCAATTTGTTTTATATGAACATCTTTTAACTTTGCTTTTAATTCTACATTTTCTATACTTAAATAGTTTGGTAACATGATATGTTCAAATATATAATTTTCTTTGTTTGTAAATACAATATTATATAATTCAGTACAATTACTAAATGTAATTACATAGTTTTTGTTCAGTATAAAAGTTATTTTATTAGCAGATGTTTTTATACCCTACACCTATAGAATAGGTAAAGGGGTATATTAACTTTGGTATGGTATTTGTAACCACCTAAATTAAGCGAGCTAGATTTGGAGAAGTATATATATTTGTGATCAGCGTGACCTTCTTAGTCGATATAGCCATGTCCGTCCGTTCGTCCGTCCGTAGGCTCGATAAATCAAAAAAATAATGGAGCTATCTTGATGAAATTTTGACTGTACTTTGGTTACTAGGACTGAGAGTACGGCGGGGATTGCAAATGGGCTAATGGGTTCGGAATCTGGACCTTTTAATCAGTCCAAGGGCTAACGAACTTATATAAAAAATCACGTTAACTCAACAACTAATGATGCTATCTTTATAAAATTTGTTCTCTAGGTTACTAGTAATGAAACTACGGCGGGGATTGCGTACGGTCGTAGATTGGACCATGGGTTCGGAAACTAGAACTTTTTGATCAAATTTAGGCCAAACGAGCATAATTCCGAAACCAATGAAGATAGAACCTCCAAATTTGGTATCAGGGTGTCTTTTCCTATTTCCTTAGTGTCCTTGAAATTTCAGCTCCATTGCAGTGGTGGGTCGGGGACCAGCCACCCATTTCCGAAGAACTTAAAGCATATCTTTAAAATTAATAAAGATAGCAACTTGAAAAAATGTAGAAGCTTCAAATTTAGCACAAGGGTGTTATTTGCTATTTCTTGTATGTCCCTTAATTTGGGATCAATTGGAGTGGTGGTTCAGTACCCCTCTAAGACCTTCCAAGGTTTTTTTTGTTTTTTTTTTTCTTTATTTGATTTATATCTTACCATTAACTTACAAAGTAACGCATGTACATATTTTAATAACTAATAACAATAATCTTAAATATTAAAAAAAAATTAATTCATTTATTAATCCATATTTATATTTATTATTTAGTAACAAAAAAAATAAAAAAATATTTGAATGATGAACAGCAAAGGTTTTAAAAAATCTATTTTAATTAATTAGGAGATATAATAAATTCCAATTTGGGGTAAAATACAGTTTTAATGACCGTAGCCGAAGCCTTTTGGTCTGAAAGGGTTTAATTTAAATTTGTCCATTAAGTGGTTAATTATTTAAATGCTTATAAGTGTTAAAGTGCACAAAATGATTATAATAAAATATAATAAACAATTTATATATAATCTTAATATACTAAACAATATATATGTACGTGGGTATTCAGATAAGTATAAAAAAATGTTGTAATCTTTATTTTGATATAATTAATTCCAATTTGGAGTAAAATATAGTTTTAATGACCGTAGCCGAAGCCTTTTGGTCTGAAAGGGTTTAACAAGAAAGGCATTTTTGTTGTTGTCTTAAAATATTTAAATGTTCTAGTTACGTTAAAAAATTTTACGTGGTAAACCAATTTATTTCCTTGATTCCAAAATCGATATTAATTTCGATTATTTTTAGATTTTTAAGTATAAGATTCTCTTTTGTTAAATACTTAATTTTTATTTTTAAGTCAGTTTAGTTTGATTTGTAAAAGAACAATGATGGTTCTTAATTAAAATTACAATTAAAACAAATTTAAATAAAAGTTATAATTCAATTTAAAAAATAAAAAATAAATAAAGGTTTTATTGTAAATTTAAATAAAAAATATAATTCATTTTAAAATAAATAATTTGTTAGTTTTTCTTTTATAAAAAACTTTATTGGCGCAGTCGGTAGGATTGCCCCACTAGTAGTGAAAGAAAATAATTAAAAGACAATAAAGTGTTCAAATTTTCATAAATATTTCTTTTATTATAAAGAACAAAAAAAAAAAGGTTCAAAATTTAGAATTTTAATTATCAAGCACAATATATTAAAACTTTTAAAAGTAATTTTGAAAACTACTAGGTTTCTTTTAAGAATTTGGTGGCAATCTATAGATGAGTTATAAACCATATATAAAAATAGAAAAATAAAAAAATCAAGCTAAACTCAAATCGGAAGAAAAAAAATATTTAGAACATCTTTCCGGAGTACAACAAAAAATTTAATTTTGGAAGCAAGAGCAGTCCAAATTTTTAGAGGTGACTTAACTTTTGAGCTAACCCATTTTATTAAAGAAGTAGAAGCAATTACTTCTTTGACAACAGACGTAACTATCAAAGCATATCTTCAGAGCATCGTAATAACAAAAATACAAGGACCAGAAGTTGTAGCAATCAGGAGACTCGAGAACGGAACATGGAATGATATCAAGACAAGACTGAAGAAAACTTTGGAGTTCAAGAATCATATCTGAAATTAAAGGCAAGAGCCGATTCAGTACGATATATTAACGTAAGTCAATATTATAATGAATTATCTCATATATTAGATTTATTAAATTGACCAATTAGATCAGTGATGTCCAACCGAAGTTGGTTACTGGGCCAAAATAAAAAAATAAAAATATACTGTGGGCCGCATATATTTATTTATTATAAAACATTACAAAATACATTATTTTATAAATATTTTTTTTTTTTTTTTTTTTGCGAGGGAATGGAACGCTCGAAAGCCACCCATTGAAACTGTGCGGTATTTCGTTGGGTAGTGTGCGATTTTAACGCACCAAAACCACACCCTTTTTGAACCAAACTTTAGGAAGGAACCTGTGATACAAATGTACAGTTTGGTTACAGGGATGGGATATGAAAGGATTTTAGGATTGTCAGAGGATATTTGGGAATTTTGGATTATGGTGGATGGGGAAAATTTGGAGGGATATTTAGGAGAAAGATGTTAATATTCTTCTTAAATTTATTTAAGTCGTACACATACGAATTACCAACTTTAGGAAACACATTGGACGGAATGTGATTCCATAATCTCGACATGTGCATAACAAACGAATTTCCATAAGCCGTGTTTCGTCATCTTAACAATTCGACGCAGTAAGGATGAGCATTTGTTGCACTCCTTGTTTCACGTTGGATAACTTTGAGTGGAGGCATTAATTGTTTTATTTCCTTAGAACAGGTGTTCGTCCCCACTAGGTATCTATAAAATAGGGTAAGTGACCAGACTGTGCGCCGATGGCTAAGTGGAGTGAGCGTTGAGGTAACACTGGGATCATTTATAAGACGAATAGCTCTGTTTTGCACTTTATCAAGATATTCCAGCGCTGATTGGGGTGCACCAGCCCAGATATGTGCATTATACTCCATTTTTGGTCTAATATATGTTTTATAGATATTGATTAGATCTAATGGAGAGAAGTAAGTTTTACAGCAATACAAAAAACCCAAACACATCTTTAGCTATACCAAAAATGTGACTTGACCAAGTCAATTTCTGGTTTAACTCGATGCCCAAAATATTTAAATCTGTTGAGTGTTGCAAAGCTTCTCTTTGAAAAATCAATTTGGGAATGGAAGTTGCTATTTTTCGCGAGATGAGACAGCATTGGGTTTTCTTCGTGTTGAATTGAACACGATTATTTTCACCCCATTTGTGAATTTTTGCTAAATCGTTATTTAGCTCACTGACAGTGAAATTTTTTGCTGTTGTATTAACCTGATGATCAATGTTACAGCGGCTATGAAATTCATAGGAAGCTACAAGGGTGCTGTCATCTGCGAAACTGTGAATTGGATTGGAAGTTAAAGATAGAAGATCATTAATGAATATTAAGAAGAGGGTGGGAGAAAGAACAGAACCTTGAGGGACACCAGCGTTTAGTTTAAATTTGTCAGATGATAAACCATCGACCAGAACTCGAATCGTACGATTCGAAAGGAAATCTCCAATCCATTTGAGAAAAACTCTACCTAACCCTATAGCTCTGCATTTTGCTAACAAAGCAGCATGCCATACATGGTCGAAAGCTTTAGAAATATCCAGTGCTACCACATCAGATTCACCAAAGTGGTGAAGACTGATATTGAGCTTTTCACAAAGGTAAGTCATGAGATCACCAGTTGAACGACGGGCTCTGAACCCGTGTTGTCGATCATGAAGCAAACCTTTATGATCCAGATATTTCAATAGCTTTTGGTTACTTTGGAAAGGACCGAAGTTATAGCTATAGGGCGGTAGTTAGAGGGATCGCTTTTGTTACCTTTTTTTGGAATTGGAAAAACGTGCGCAATCTTACATTGGGCGGGATGAATACCCGAAGTAAAGGATAAATAGAAGAGGTTGCGTAGAGGTTTTGAAATGGTAGAGTAGGTTTTTTTAAGAACCATCGTTGTGATTCCATCGGAACCGGCTGATTTGTTTGTATCAAGATTATTCAAAATTTTCATCACTGCTCGCGTCCTAAAGTAAATTCTACCAAAGGAGCAGCCAACTTCTGGAATATTTGGTGGTCTTTGAGTTGACTGTGGCAGTGTTGAGTTAAAGGAAAAGTGTTTGCCAAACAAGTTCGCTTTTTCTTTTGAATCTGACACAATTGAGTTGTTTTTACCAATAAGCGGAGGGAAGGAGGACCCACTAGTGTCCTCTTTTAGATTTTTTGCAAACGTCCAAAACGATTTGCTATTCTTAGGCATATGTAGGAATTTGCGTTTCAACCCTCGGTTGAATAAGAATTTTTGCTTATTAATAACTCTCTTGCATCTGTTTCGAACCACGATATAGTTGGCCCTGTCGGACTCCAACCCGCTGTTCCGGTATTGCTTAAAAGCCTCCTCCTTTTTACGAATGGCTTCTTTGCAAGTGCGATTAAACCATGCTCTGGATTCTCGTTTAATGCTTTTCATGGAGTGAGGAATATACACCCTCATTCCAAGTAAAATTGTTTCACTAATCACATTTGCAGCGAAGTTGACATTTTTACCGCGGAAGCACAATGACCAGTCGAATGCTTTGAAAAAATTGTTTAATCCCTCCCAGTTAGCACGACTATATTGCCATACTAATTTTTTGGGAGGAATCCTTCGGCTGGCTAATGTGCTCACCCCCCAGGGGACAACCAACTGAAACTACATATTTTTCAGGGTGAGTGGTTAAAAACAGATCCAAGAGGTGACCCTCTTGATCAGCTCGGTCGGGGACCCTATTGGGGGACCCTATTTTGGACAAGTAGAGAAAGTTGGAACAGTGTGGAAAATAATTCAACTTGTTTCCCAATTGATATTTGACTCAAAGAAGAGTTACTTGAAAAATGAAGCCAGTCTTTGTTGTGTACGTTGAAATCCCCTGCCAGAACAATTTCGGTTTGTGGACATGATTCCAAAATTTCATTGATCTGGTTTGAAAGATTGTCAATTTCCACAGCAGTTTCTTGTTCATTTGAATTGGGTGATCTGTATAAAAAACAGAAACGTATTACATGCTTCTCAACGATAATTTTAACCCAAATATAATGGAAGGTTGGGCTAGAAGGTTTATATTTATCTAGGGTGTTGAAAGCAATGTCATTTTTAATGTAAATCGCGATTCCTCTTTTGGGTACGAAGTGTGAAACAATTGAGTAGCCAATAATATTAAAATTATCATTTTGTCCACTGACTTGTGTTTCACCAAGGGCTAAAATTGCTGGTTTTGTGGTGTTAAGATGACATTCTACGGCATGAAAATTAGCTTGTAGGCCACGAATATTACAAAAATTAACTCGAAAATTGGTAATTTTTAATAGCAATTAGTAAAATTGAGAAAAGAGAAAAAAAAAAAAACAAATAATAATAAAACGTATAAAGTTTTAAATTTAATTATATTATTATTTAGGTTAAATATTGTATGTGTACGATTCATACCACCCGAACAAGTTATCACCGTTTATAAAAACAAAAGTATTGCTAAAAATATTTACAAAATACCATCAACAATACCCCTATTTTATTCTGCTATGAGTGAGCAATCGGTTTATAGCATCATTCAACAGTTTTTAACTAGACCTTATTGAACTTAGTTACAACCAAAAAACTCACACACAGCAAAATCTACGTGCAAGTAAAAATACGCACGTATATGTAAATAATTAAATTTAAATTAAATAATTTAAGTTAGTTGAAAAGAAATGAACTGAAATTTCAGTACTTCCCTTTCTTTTATGATTAAAAATGAGTAAAATGACGTATACCATCAAAAATTAAAACAATACAATTTAAAATAAAAACAATACGGTGATGTACTATTGATGGTATTAATTAATGAGCGAATTTAGAATATTATCATCCGAGGGAGAGGGAATGAAATGGATATATTTTAATTGATTTGTTTACAACTAGTAGATGATAGATGAAGAGTAATCTTCAATAAAAAAAAAAGCAGTATTAAATTTAATGTAAACAAAACCAAATCACGTGCCGGTATAAAATTAAATGTAAAATTTTTAAATTAAAACTGAAAATTAAAAATAAAATTTGAAAATTAGAATAAAATTAAAAAAAATTATATTTTTAACACAAAATAAAATAGATTTATAGCAAATTAAATTAAAATTAGTGCTGTGAAATAATGAATTAAGTAAAAAATTTTTAAATTATATAAAACAAAAATAAAAATAAAAAAATAGAAATTATATATATAAGTAAGAAAAAAAATACACTTAACTTGCCGCCATTGGAGATGCGGCCATATTACCAAACTCACAACACTTTTTTTTTTTTTTTTTAACGTTAGATTTAATTTTTAAAATAAAACAAAAAACTTAATCTTGTTTTTTAAACACAAAAAATTGTAAATAAAAAAAGAAGTGAAAATAAAGAAAAATAAATATTCTGTGCTAAATTTTTTTTTATTAAAACCGTGATAACCTGTTGAAGGTTGAAGAGAGAATCCCATATACATTACTTAATGTGAAACTTGTTTTTAAATTTTTTCAGTTAATTTTTTTATGTCCACATGTATTTTCGACGTTGCACACCGTAATTGATTTTTTAAATTTTCATCAGTTAATCTATTACGACTTTTACATTTAACAATCTTTAGTTTTGAAAAGAAAGATTCGCAAAGATAGGTGGTTCCCATTGCATCTGTAACGCTCATTGCTAGTTTTCTTAGGTTAGGAAATTTATTATTACAGACGTATTTTTTATAAAACTGAACTTTATTATTGGCTTCAAACATATATTTCAATTCAGATGATGCCTGGAGATCTATTAACTCCATCTGCAAATTTGTTGGAGCTGATTCTACAACAGTGCCAAATGGACATAAGAAAATATTAAATACATTTTCATAATTCTTCAATTTCTTTTTTTTTTTCTCGTAGCAAATTAGTAATTTCTTATGCATATTTAGAAAATTTTTTATTGTCACTACTAAATTTATGTAATAATGGAAAGTGGACCGAATTTTTTGATATTAATTGACTTTCATATAGTTTCAGTTTTGTTATGAATGCTTTTATATTTTGATAACAGTCTGTGATTAATTTATATTCAACTTGAAGTTGCTTATTAAGTTCGTTTAATTTCATAGTTATATCTGTAAGGAAACATAAATCCAAAAGCCACTGTTCATCATATAATTCAGCAACATTCTGGTTCATTCAACATTCATTCATAAAAATTTTAATTTCTTCCCTCAGGTTCCAAAATCTGCCTAAGTATTTACCTCGACTTAACCATCGAATTTTCCATAAAAAATCAAATCGCTGTACTCAGATTCCAGTTCTTGAAGATAATCTTGGAACTGACGATGTTTCAAGATTGCGTTAACTGTTTTCATAACGACTGACATCACTTGATTCATATCAAATACTTGTGCGCATAAATTTTAAAGATGTAAAAAACAGTGACAAATAAAAAGCTCCGTAGATTTTGAACTTTTTTCCATGACATCTCTATGATCAAGAATTAATTTAACGGCTCCAATATTCGATCATTGATGCTGCACCATCTGTGGTGATCCCAATTAGTTTTGCTAAGCTCAGACCATGATCATGTGTAAATTTTAGGACAGCTTCTTTTATATTTTTTCCGGTAGTTGTATTTTTCAAACTCATAACATCGAGAAATTCTTCAGTGATATTCATTTCACTCTCCACACCTCGAATAAAAATAGCAACTTGAGCAGTGTCCTTAATATCTGTAGTTTCATCCAAAGCCAGTGAGAAATAAACAAACTTTTTAGAAACCATGTCCAGCGAAGAACAAATTTCATTTGAAATGTTATTAATTCTTCGTGCTACAGTTTGATGTGACAGGCTAATTTGACTAGAAATCTTAACCTTTTCTGGAATAATTTCTTCGGCTACAGCAATAAGGCATTCTTTGATGTACTGACCATCCGAAAATGGTTTCATATTTTTTCCAATAATATGTGATATTCGCATACTGGCATTAACGGTGGCATTTGATTGAATTGTTTGTTTATGAAATATGTTTCGTTTTGCAGTCAGGCCTGCCTTAAGTATTTCTAATTTCACTTTTCGTTCGTCTTTAGTATATTTTTTATAATTATCATGTTTTTGTTCAAAATGTCGTTTCAAATTGTATGATTTGAATATTGAGATAGAGTAACGACTAATTAAACTTATAGCGTTTTCTTTCACCTGAACGAAAAAATATAAATTTTCTCATTCGCTTTGAAATTTTCTGTTTTCATCTTCAACTTTTCTTCTTTTCTGCTTATTAGACATTAACGTAAAGAAGAATCTTAATAAAAAATTAAAATTAAAATAAATTACAAATACCAATGCAGCTAAAAATATTTTACTCAATGATATTTGATTCAGTTGTATATGTTTCACTTACTGTATATGTTTCACTTACTGTATATGTTTCACTCAAATTTGTATACCAGTACAAGTGCTGGCTAATTATAAATGATATAATAATAAACTTCTTTACATTATGAAATCTAAACCAACAATGATTAAAAAAACAACATAAAACAACATAAAATTTTCGCTTGTAATCATAGCAACCATTTTATCCATGCCATGGGAACTATGAACAGAAATTTAAAAACTTTAAAAGTAACGATTTTTTTGCATAAAAAAAGTAAAGTAATCCATGAAAAAAAAATTCTCAGCAGTTAACTTAACTAGACATTTGATATTTTACTGCAAGAAAAATTTATACGAGAAAGTAAAAGTACAAATTGGGTCGCACAAGATTATTGAATGGACATAGCTGAATTAGATGATGATTCTCCTATAGAATTTAAGGTTGCAAATAACGAAAAAAGTATATTGGAAATAATAAAATTCGCTTGAAGAAGCTTACTTTGAATTATTACGGACTGGGATTTCCAAAAATACACATTTAAATAATAATTTTAAACAAAATAATAATATCAATAGTAGTTGGTTTCATAATAAAAAACAAAATTTTAATCTAATTTTAATCGCGGTAATTCAAATTTTAATTATAATAATCATTTTAATCCTGACTCAAATAAAAATATATTTAGTTCTTTAATTGGTAGTGGTTTCACTACATCTATAATAAAAAATACCTTATTTCCTAATATAAAATTAATTAGGTTAGAAAAACCCATACAAATTTCTACATTGTTTGGTAAAAATTATATTAACCATGAAATAATAACTAGAGTTCCTAAAGAATTTAATGATAATGCTACTATGACATGGAAAGCCTTCAATTTTAATAGTAACAAGTTCGATGCAATATTAGGTCAAAATATTCTTAAGAGAATAGGAGCAAAAATTGATTTGAATAATGAAAGCATTGAAATCAAAGGAAAAGTTACTAAATTCTTACATTCATTTCCTTCCGATAAAAATCAAGTAAATGAATTGTATTTTTTAGATTTAAAATCAAAAGATATTGCAGACTATATTAAAACGGATCATCTTAATAAAGAGGAATTTGAAATTCTTAAATGAATTGTTCGAACTAATAATGATTTGTTTTATTAAGAAGGCCAACAATTAACAAATTTTGAAGCCATTAAACATCAAATTATTACTAAACATGGTCAACCGGTATATGCTGAAATATATAGAATTCTCAAAGTCCATGAAAAGGAAGTAGAGAAACGAATTTCTTACATGTTATCTCAGGGAATAAGAAAATGTAGTTTCACCATATAATTCACCCATTTGGGTGGTACCAAAAAAAATTGATCAATCTGGAACAAAGAAATGAACAATTGTTGTCGACTATAAGAAACTTAATGAAATTACTATAGAAGACAAATTTCCTATTCCTAACATTGATTCATTATTTGACAAGTTGGGCAAAGCTCAATATTTCACTACGCTAGACTTGGCAAAGGGATTTCATCAAATCCTTGTAGATGAAAAAGACCGAACCAAAACAGCATTCTCAACACCTCAAGGTCATTACGAGTATGTCAGAATGCCATTCGGATTAAAGAATGCTCCTGCTACATTTCAACGCATGATGAATTATATTTTACGCGATTTTATAAATGTTATTTGTGTTGTATATCTCGAGGATACACTAATATTTAGTACGTCTCTTCAAGAACATTGTGATGCTATCAATTTAAAAATCCAAATTAATAAATGCAATTTAAAAAATCCAAATTAATAAATGCGTTTTCTTCTCAAAAAGAATCTGAATACCTAGGGCATTTGTTAAAGTACAACGGTATCAAACCGAATCTAAATAAGATAAAAGTTATTAAAAATTTTAAAATTACCAACCGTAAAGGAATAAAAAAGTTTCTTATGGATTAGCGGTTATTATAGGAAATTCATTAAAGATTATACTAAAATAGCACAACCTTTTAACTCACTGTTTAAAAAAAGAAAATAAAAACGACATAAAAAATCAAAACTTAATAAGAGCTTTTAAAAAATTAAAGGAAATCAATTATAAATGATTCCTATTATTGAAAATACCCTAATTATACCCGTGCAACACATATATGACATCGGGGTATATTAGATTTGCTCCTCCGTTTTGTAACGCATCAATCTAGATGAGCTAGATATAGTGTCAAGGGTACATATCGGCTCAGAATC
>CAUJBZ010000223.1:0-31678 GCA_963082915.1 Dolichopus griseipennis
GGTTAATTTTCTCTATAAAACGTTTTTATAAAGTTGAATATTGAGTAAAAATCTTAATTGCTTTTACTCGGTTTAATTATTCATCAAAAAACGTGATACAAGTGCTTTAAATTCATCTTATTGTCAACTCATGCCTTCATAGTTTTACAAAAATCAGAATCATAAATTCAATTTGCTAATACTAATTAACTGAGGCCAAGAAACGTGGAAATGCAAATGTTTTAATATATGCATTTTTAGCCCATTACCAAATAAAAGCATTTCTTAATAAATAAAATTCATAATTTCATGTATATATATTAATAAATTCATATTTAAAAATATATTTTGTGGTTTTTATTAGCATTAATACATGCATATTTTCAAATTTAATAATTTCAAAAAAAAATTGAATTGTTATAATAAATATAGAATAATCAAACAGTTAATTTATTTGTATTATTCTAGAGATGATGTGAGAAACATATGCAAAAACAACATTTTATAACAGCTTGAGTAGGAGTAATACATTGAATTACCAATTAAATTGATTTAGCTTTAGCATTAAATTGTTTAATGCTAATGAAAATCAATTTTTAAATATCATGAAATATTTTAATACTAATGAAAATCAATTTTCATTAACATTTAGCTTTAGCATTAAATTTTTTAATGCTAATGAAAATCAATTGTCATTATCATTGATTTTTTTAATGCTAATGAAAATCAATTTTCATTATCATTGAATTTTTTAATGCTAATGAAAATCTATTTTTATTATCATTGAATTTTTTAATGCTAATGAAAATCAATTTTCATTATCATTGAATTTTTTAATGCTAATGAAAATAGCATTAATTTTTTTAATGAAAATTTAATGCTAATGCTATTTTTAGCCAATGTATGTTTTATACTTTTATAGCATAATATATAAAATTAATTACATATATTATATCCAATGATGACCCTGAATTAAAAATAATATTTTAAAATACAAATCCAAATCCTTTTCCAACACAAGATTGTGAATTAAAAATAAAAAAAAAATAAAAACTAAATTACAAAATTTTAAAAGAAAAAAATACAAAAATAAGAAAAAAAATCCTTTTATAAGCTTAAAACATTTTCGTAATTATATGCACCTGTGAATTATGTAAACTTTTACTTATATGCATACATATTAAATTTATATATATGTATATAAAAACATAGTTCATATAACGAGACAGCGAAGAAGTAAACGAACCTATAAATTATATTTTAACTCTTCTTATACATACATATATTGCTATTTTTGTGTTTTTATAAATTACACACTAACATGGTTATTACGGTAAATTTTAAGTATAAAAATAATAATCATGTTCATTTATATGTATATATGTGTATATATCTATATATCAAAGTATGTGTATGTATATATTAATATATGTATAAATTAATATGTAAAAATACACGTAGATATGCAGTTTTTTTTTTTCACGTGAGGTGGTGGTACAGTGGGTAGCCGTTGGTATGACAAATATATTCCGTATTAAATTAAAGTGACTTCTTTTATATAAAAAAATATATATATTTTTTAATCATTTTCTCTTTCTTTTTTTTTTTTTTTTAATATTTAATGCAAAACTAATTAATTAAATATAAAACGGAAAGTGTAAATTGAATAAAAACCCATAATTATTTAAATAAAAAATTTTTTTATAATTTGCAATCACTAAAAATGGTTTTTTTTAAGTATTTATTAAATAAATATACTTTTAGTGGAAAATATTTTTACTTACCGGAAACTTTCTGTTGTTAACTTATAATTAAAATTAATTTAATCCGAATGTAATTAACAGTTTATTTTTTTCATTATATAACAAAATTTTATTTAAATAAATTGTCAAAGCAGATTGAAACTAATAAATAGGAATAGGAAATAATGGGAATTAATATGCATTATTAATGAAATATTTATCTTTAGCGCTCAAAGTTATGCAATTTTCTAATTACTAAAATGCTTAAAAAAAAGGGTTGAAATTTTTTAAAATCTCGTTTTTTTTTCGAAATCTCGTTTCTTAAAATTTAGTCATCTCCCAAAATCTCATTTAGGAAAAAATGACAACATGCTTTGAGTTTCTGAATTTTTAGTCTACTATAAAAACCCTAGCCGAATATACAAATCTCATAATATATACAATTAATACAAAAATATAAACATATAAATATTCTGAAAAAAGTGTAAAATACTGATTTTGAATCCGACCCTAAAATCCCTTCTAATTCACAATCTACCACAAAAATATATATTAGTCCTGGTTTTATTATTGAAACTAATTAAAATTTTACAATTAGAATTTATTTTTGACTATATACAAAGCCGTCTGATCGTAACCAATCGTGTATTCGTTTTTAATCTAATTCTAAAATACTTCGTATATATAACTATATATAACTAATCTAACTATAAACTTCATTTTTTTGTTAATTTTAATTAATCTTTTAAATTTTAATCCATCTTTGATAACGATTCTTGTTTTATGTAATTATTTAAATTGTTTATTTCTCATCTTATTAAATTTTGTAAAAAAATTAAAAGAGCCTAACCTAATTATCTTCAAACTAATTAAAACTTATCTAATCCTAACCTAAAAACTAAAAATTGCTTCTCAATTTAAAAGCTCTTCCAACTTGTATTGCTTATCTTTGTCTGGAAAAAACATATCGAACTTTTGATGATCTTCTCCAAATTTTTTGGAATCAAAATCAATAATTTTACATGTAGTCCGTCTATTATAATGAAATAATATTGGTAAATAATTTTGGTTTTATATATATTAGTTTTTATCTAGATAAATTAAAAGATTTTTGTGACACAAAACTTTTTTAGGCCTCATTTTCATGTTTTACGGTTATATGATATAATTAAAGTATAATCATTTAACTATTTGGAATTTGGGCTTCTTAAATTTAATTTTTTGTTTTTTTTTAATACTTTAATTTAAAAATTTAATACTTTATATTTATTTATAATTACAATATTAATTATTTTGCTTATATTATATATTTGTATATTTAAATTATATTTGATCACTATGGGGATTTGTTAAGAAAAATTATTTTTCAATAATTTTTGTTCAATCCGTTCGCCAATCAATCATACCCCGTACTGTGGGAATTGAGCCCACAACCCGTCGATTAGTAAAGCAAATGCTTACCCACTAACCCACCAAGGCCCATACAAAAATTGTAAAATTTGATTATGTTTTATAATTTGTATATAAATTTTTTTGAATAACATTTTTTGTAGTTTGATTGAGTCGTTCGAATTTTAACCTAGACAACTGGATTGAATTTTCTTTTGGTCTTTCTACTTCCTTATATACTTATGTTATACCAACTAGATGCTTCGTATACAAGAGAATTGGTCTAATGTTTGATAGGCTATAATTTTTACTTTGAGCTGAATTGTTTTACTGCCAAATAATACTTTACCTGCCTTAAGTGTTTTTTACCGAAATATCAACTGGATGATTTGGAAAATTCAAATTATAGTTTAGTTAAACTCCAAAGTACTTGACTTGTTTCTTGTTCATAATAGTTCCATTACTTGAAATTTTAATTTGCAATTTACTTCAATCTTGCTTTAATTTTAATCCACTTTCATTTTCAAATATTTTTTTTATCGTACTACATTTATTAGCTATAACAAATACACCATCTCATATCTTCTTTTCAGTTTACCAAATTATGGAAAAGCCATTTTTTAGTAATCTATATATACCAAACCGTCCACCAAAACGTTATAAAATTCTTTTCCAAGGTACACCAAGCAAGCTTAAAAGGTCCTGCCCTTGCTGGTCACAATTAGCACCAAAATTTGGTACTTTTCAATATAATAATATCTACCCTCCTTTAAAATAAATTTCAAATTTATACATAAATATATTACTATTCATACGTAGCATTTATATGTATACATAGATATACAAAAAAATAATATTTTATTGACCTAAAAATATAACATTTAAAAATTTAACGAATATTTTACCGTTTACGATATTAAATTTAATTTCATCACCTTTTTTTCACTTTGTTGAACTCTCTTTCAATTTTCACTTTTTCTTATTTTCGTTTTTCATTACCTTTTTTTTTTTGACCTTAGCATTTTTAAAAAAAAAAAAAAAAGGATTTTTGTTTTTAATGACAACATATAAAAAATTAAGGCAGCAAAATATCACATATTATATGTATGCCAATTTCCCTTTTCGTTCACTTCCTGTTTCTTTTCCATTTCCTTTTCGCTTGTTAAAGTTTATATTGTATATGAAATTATTCTTTTTTTTTTCTCCTTTGAAATACAGTAAAATCTCGATTAAAAATTCGAAAAAAGATTAAGGCAAATGCGTAAGTTCGTTTCAAAAAACTAGTGTTGTTGATGAAACCTTAAATAAAAAAAATGTTGCCATCATTTAAATAAAAATTAAATAAAATTTAATTAAATGTTCATAAAAAGTGTTTATAAGTGCGCTTGATTCATTTACTTCAACGCCCTTAAATTTATAACTCATAAATTATAATTCTTTCCCTTTTAAGCATCTTTAAAAGTATATTTAATTACACTGCATAAAATAATCGGATATTTTTCACTACGTTCAAAATAACTCAACTCAATATAACTTAACGGCTGGGTGGCACAGTGGTTTCATGCGAAAAGCTCGGATACGGATCACAGTGAAAGTGAAAAAACTTTTCTGGTTTTCGACTCGACTCAGGTACCATTCGCCATTGGCATCAAACTAATGGCTTAATCAATAATTATTGGTTATATATGTTTAATAAAAAATTCATCAGTATAACGATATAAACAAATAATTTAATTGAATAATATAACTCACAGATATATAGAATACCATATAACTTAAATAATTACAATATAAACAAAATAGAACTGTATCTATTGAAAATCTAAGACGTTTTTACATGTTATAAAACCTAGTACTACCTCATGTTTAAATTGTATGTGGAATTCATTAGGACCAATTCTAAAAAATAACCAAATACCAAGGAAGAACACCTTTTGTGATTACGTGCCTTTTTAATGTTGAAAAAAGAATCCCATTAATAATCCATAAACCTATATTAATTATATCAAAGAAAGGTTTGTTAATTTTACTTATTGGGAATAAAGTAAGAGTGAAAATATACTGCATTTTAATGTTTATTAATCTTAATCTTACTGTATAACATATGTCTATAAATCTTTATATACATGTAATACATATATGCACATATTTATTTTTCAAAAATCTTTTACCACCCTTAGCGAATATTATGCGGTGTTTTACTTTTCCTTTCATTTTTATATTAACTTTGTCTACCTTTTACTTTTACCTCTATCTCGCCTCCCCTTGTCTTAATGAATATTTAAATACAAAATGAGATTGTGAAAAGCTTTATAATCTCAATGAAAATTACCTTTACTTTATTATGTATGTTTTCTTAAAGTAAAAATGCTAAAGGGAAAACTTGAATATCATGAGTAAAACTAAAACAATATATATAAATTTGTATATAAATATATTAGGATTTTTATACGTGTTCTAAAAAAGAAAATTTATTGAAAAAAAAATATTTTGTTTTTTATATTTAAAAAATTAATGAAATTCGTCTTATCCCTTTTTTTGTTTGTTTTTTTAACCCTAAAATCATAAACTTAGTCTTATTACCTATATATTCTTATTATAATACATATACTTAAATTAAGTTTTAATATGGTATTTTAATTTGTTATAATAATTAAATATTAAAATAGTCTTATATGAAAAGTGTTAGGTTTGTAATGCTGATGTAATTTGTTTTTGGAAAATTTGTACATGTTCTGATCAATATAACGGATTTTCTTCTGTCAAATTTAGAGTTTTAGTCTTTAAAGTGTTTAGGGTCAAATTTCTAACAAACAAAATATATACAAACAAATAAATTAATTCATTTTAAATTAAAACGAGGGAGAATGCAGTAGTGTAAACTGTATCAACTCTGGAATACCCGTATAACCATAATACCGGCAATATATCTTCCTGTTAAATACTTTGGATAAAATTTTAAATACATAACTTATTAGGATTTCAATTATGTACAAAAGAAAATATAATTTATAAGACAGCTCTTCGAACCTCTTTCACTACACCAACTTTATTTTATTTAGACGTTGGCCATTAAAGTTAACGTTGGTTGGCCATTACTTAGTTCTATTGACAAAATTTAAGTTATTCACCTTTATTAGGTAAAGAGTAATGTTCATATAAAAGAATAAGATGTATTCCAACTACTCCTTTATTCTCTATTATCTATTCATAGCTATACTATTATCTATACCATATCTATACATATAGCTAGATCGATTTACTTTTCGATTATGATCCTGTATTTAAGAGTTTAAAAACTTATCAAATAATATAAACTTGTCAAATAATTAATTATTAACTAATAAAAATTAAAATTTAAAATTTTGAAAAATCTGTAATCCAATAATATACATGAACAACTCATACATCATTTTCCTTAATAGGTAGGTATATCTAATCCCACAATGTAAACACTTATTTTTTTTTGAAAATGTCAATTAATTTTTTATTCGTTTTTTTTTCTAATATTTCTCCTTTATTTTTTTGTTTTTATTATTCTTTTTTTTATCCAGATTCCAATAATTTGAAGTCATATTTCTAATTAAATATGTTGACATTTTTATTAAAAAAAAAAACAAAATAATAAAAAAACATAACACCCTTTAAAAATGTATATAAACATTTTAATGTCAGATTCTTTTCTTTCTCTCTTACTCTCACTCTCTCACTCTACTATTTAACCATTTTAACTAAATCAACAAATTTTAAATAATTCATTCTAAAAAAAAAATATATATATATATTTTATTTTTATTGCCCACATGCACTATTTAAGTTAAACACTTTTAAATTACTTGAAAAATTACATCTAATCCATTAATTATAAAATTTTAATTATTATTTAGAAAGCAAAAAAAAAACAAAAACAAACAAAAAAACTGTGCAACATATTAAAAAAAAACTAAACAATTTTTAAATGTTGCTTGGAAAGAAAAGAATCAACAGGTAACATTGACACAAAAAATAAAAAACTGACTGTATTTTTTTTTTTAAACACTCTATCATAATATTTTGCTTTATATTAAACCTAATTGGGAGAAGGTGTGTGGGGTAAACGAAGGCTCTGAGAAAAAAAAATTTAAGTGGATGGAGAAGGGGTTGCAGAATATTTTAGTTGTTTAAGGTGTATACTCGGTTGGATTGGTTAAATGTTTAGTTCCTGGGTTTCTTTTTTGGTCGATGTTTTAAAAATTATAAAATACGAATAAAAAAATGATACCTTATACATACATAGATATAAATATATATATATATATATATATATATATATATACATTCAAATCTAGAAAAGAAAATAACATATACCTTCACCATAGTTAGCACATTAAAATGTGTTTGAGATGGTTAAGATGGTGTTTAAATAAAAAAATATGACAGTATTTAACTGTATTAGTGCTGTTTGTCTGTATGAGTGTATGTGTTATTTTGTCCTGGTGGTTTTTAGCACATTTTCAAAAAAATTTGTAAAAATGTGCCTATATAGCTTCATTCTGTCCGTCCGTCCGTCCGTATGTTTACAAAAACTTTTACACCGTTTGAAATAGAATAAAAAAATTTTAACCATGGGTAGCTTTTGCAAAAAAAATAATTTTGTAGAAGAATTTTTTTCTGTAGCCCCACCTGTTACGGGGCTACAGCCCTCTAAAGTTGGAAAAAGCCCTATATTTAAATGGTTATTACAAGAGTTCTGTTAGATATATTTTCAATCTGAAAACGGCAAACGATAGCTGGTTTCATAAACTTTATAAAAGGCAAATGTTTAGGGTTGCCATATCGTACTAAAATTTAACATTACACAAAACTCAATTTTTGCAAAATTTTTGACCACACATATCTTCTGAACGGTTCAAGCTGGAGTTCTTTAAATTTTGGGAGAAGTTGGATAATCAGAAATTAGTAGGAGTCGGTTAACAAAATTTTTTTGTCAAACCCCCTATTTAGGAGCTAGAAGGACTCGAAAATTGAAATTTTGCTATTTTTAAACACATGTAACTTGAATACCTGTACAAATTTTTTTTTAGTAATATACAAAATTCAAAGCTCTATAATTATATTTCAATATGTGTCAAAAGTTTTTCTTAATTTTGAAGGGTTACGAAGCTACAGCCCCTGCAAATTCCAAAAAAGCCCTATATTTAAAATGATATAACATGAGTTCTGTTAGGTTTATTTTCAATCGAAAAACGGTATAATAGAGCTGCTTTTATAGACTTAACAAAAATACGTCGACCAAATTTATAGGGTTGCCATACAGTACTAAAATTTACCATTATATAAAACTCAATTTTTGCAAAATTTTTGGTCCCACATATCTCTTAAACGGTTTAAGATAGGGGCTTGAAATTTTGGGAGAAGTTAGATCCTCCTTGTCAAGCCCCCTGTTTAGAAGCTATAAAGGCTCGAAAATTGAAATTTTGCTATTTTTAAGCACCTGTAACTTGAATACCTGTCCAATTTTTTTTTTATTAATATACAAAATTTGAAGGTCCAACATTATATTTTAACATATGTTAAAGCTTTTTCTTAAATTTAAAAGTGGTTCTTTAAATTGAAGAAAGTGTCTCTCAGTTTTACCCATTTTTGCTTAGATAATAAAATTCTAAGCAAAATTCCACATTTTGGTTTAATTCCTAGAAACTACAAAATTGGAGAGGGAGGCGGAGGGGGCGGATGTAGTTAGGTCCTTGAGAAATTTGGCAACCTTCCCCATTGAAGGGCTATTAGAACTTTAAAATAAAAAATCTACTGTTTTTAAAAGTAAGCAGTAACTTAGTCACCAACGTATATATTTCCTAAATTAAACGTTAATATTAAAGCTTGAACATTATATTCCGATAAAATACTTAAAGTATGTATGAAACACTATATTATTTTGAAAATGTGCTTTTTTAAAAACCCTTGGTTTTTATCATCACTTGTTTTAAAAACTTTTTTTACGATTTTTTTTTTTTATTTAAAATTAAAAATGCAAAAAAAAAAAATAATTACGCGATTCCGAAAAGAAATTAAAGTATTCCTTTGGTTGATACTAAACAATTGAGGTTGTCTTGGGGTATAACTGTTGCTTTGAGCAACTTTCATGAAAAGTTTTAACAATTATACTCATGTGAATATTATATAACATGTATCTCGTGTTTTTTAATTTTTTTTTTTACCTAATATCAAAGTGATGTTTATTTTATAAATTTTCTTTATAATATAATTTTTATATACAGCTAAAAAAAAGCCCCAAAATAATTATAAAAGCGGTTATATTTTATTTTTTTTTTTATATTTTTATAAACGGTTAAAAAAGAAAATTGTTGCAGAAAAAAAAAGAAAAATAATTATTAGATTCCTTTGGGCAACAATTTTATGATATTGTGAATGGATGTTACAAAAAAAGAAACAAATGAGAAAGAAACATTAAAAAAAAAGAAACAAATGACAAAAGAATGAAAGATAAATTATAAAATTCTTTTAGTGTTTTTTTTAAAAAAAAAAAAAAAGAAAATAAATTTTAGAAAAATTTTAACATTATATATTTAACATATATTTAAACTAAATAATAAATTGCTGAATGCTGATATTTTTTGGAAAAAAAAAATTGGGATGAAAAATTAAACACAAAAGAATTATATTTTCTTTGGAAAAAATGCATTTTAAAATTTTGTACTTTGTTAATGTTATGTTAAATTTTTTTTTTTCTGACACTTAATTAGTATAATGGGAATTAAATTATAATTTAATAAATTAAAATAAATTTTTAATGAAGGAAATTAATGTTTAACTAGGCCAATTTATATTTTATTTAAGTTTGCATTAAAAATATATAGGTTAAAATTGTATTGAAAGAATGAATTTATTTAAAGGAGGGGCAGATTTGATTAGAAAAATTTCTAACATTTTAACACTTATTCAACAAGTGGAAATTTTTTTTAGAATTTATAAAATTTTAAACTTAATTACAGAATAACTAATCTTACACGTTTGATCAAATACACGTTTATTTCAGTCGGCCAATAATTTGAAATTTTCAAAGAGTAAACATCAAGTCAGTGATGTTATAGCATCGTATTTATCGTATTTTGTACGAAATTCAAAGGCAAAATACGATGTACGATTTTTAGTCTTATTTTGAGAAAAAAATACGATTTTGACCCAAACATAAAAAAAATTTTATTTGTAATTTAACATGCAATGTTTTTTTGTTTCATAATTTTTTTCAAATTTTTAACCACAAAAAAATGTTTTAATTTTCAAATTTCTAAAACTTGCCTAACGCAACACTACATGAACTTTTTTAATATTGCATATGCCAATAATCTAAATTCCAAATTTTGAATTCCGTGTAGTAATACTTTACCTAATATGTTTGTAGTAACACAAGCATATTATATTAGGTAAATTATTATATACATATACATATCTATATATGCTTGAATTGTTTTTGTTTAGAATAATATGTAATGGTTACATTAAAAGTTTTAAACCTTTATTTATGGTTACATTACAAGTCACAATATAACTTGTATATAATAAATTTTCTAAATTTTTTAAGCTCTTGAAGAATATTTTTTTTCCCAGTGAATTTTTCAATTTTGTATTTACTTATTTACGAAAATCTTTATTTAGGCACTGATGTTCTTCTTGAACTAGAAAATAAGAGCATCAGTTCCGTCGTAGTTGAAAGTTTTAAAAATAATTGTATATTCTTTCTTCAAGAACTTTGTTCTCAAATATTTAGAAAATTTGATTTCAAAAATGAAGTTTTTTTAAAAATTTCAATGATTGAGCCTAGAGCAATTTATACTGGGAAAAATCCATCGCTCGCTCCGTTATTTTGTTTATTTCCTAATTTAGTATCTCCATCAGATATGCAAGCCATTGACTTAGAGTTTCTGCAAATTAAAAATCTCGATTATTTAAATATTTTCGGCGAAACTCTCGAAAAAATTGTAGTTGAAGAGTTCTGGCGACAAGTGTGTAAGGTTAAGACAAATGATGGGCAATTTGCATTTCCATTAATGTCAAAATTTATTTTTGAATTACTATCATTACCCCATTCTTCTGCAAATGTAGAACGTACATTTTCGCAAATTAATTTAAACAAGACAAAAATAAGGAACAGGTTAGAAACTGATACGTTAGAAGCTATCCTATTGTGTAAAGACTACCTCAGAATGGAGGATAGTCAATGCTTTAATTTTAAAATAAACTATAAAATAATTAAAATGTGTGACTTAAACATACGTGAAAAAAAACACTGAAATTTGTGGTAAAAATTTTGGATAAAATTTAAGAACAACGCATATTTTATTAAACAAACCTTAAAGCAAAATGCTAAAAAAATGTTAACAAGTTGTTGGAATAATTAATTATTTATTTATGATTAAAATAAAAGACTGTTTTTAATTTAAAATAATTTATAAACAAATAAATCATATTTTTTTTAGTTTAAATTTGTTTTTATTTTCATCAAAAGCTTTTTCTTAACTCTCCTCCTCTTTTTATACAACGTCAATATCATTTGACAAAAAATTTTTATATATATATTATGGATTCTATAATTAGATGAAAATGTAGTACTGCATAGTGTTGTTGACAGTTATGGATGTATTAATTGTACTTGTGGTTTTACGTTTCTGAAGAGTTATAGTGTAGCCATCCATTGCAAAGTAAAAAATACGATAAATACGATTTTGACACGATTTAGTGTACGATTTGAAAAAAAAATTTATAACAACACTGCATCAAGTTAATATGACCAATGGCGTAGAAGTAAAGACGCCGCCTTTCATGCGGAAGATTTCGGGTTAAAATCTCGGTCAAATCATATCTAATAAAAAAATTTCGTAAATTTGTATAATTATATTGTAATATAAAATATGATTTAATTAATAAAAATATAGAAATAACACTTGTGAAAGATAATAGATGGCGCATAAAATTAACATTTGTTTTATTCATAATCTTATATGCAATGGCTACAGAAGGGTAATCAACGACTTAGTAAATATAACGATTAAAGAAACTAAACCTTAATCTAAATACACTTGGTGAATGTCCTATATTCCTTAAAGGAGTGGAAAAAGGAAAAAACATCAAGTTATAAGGAAAATATTAATAAACAAACATTTACATCCGATCGAAAGTGTAGTAGTTAGGATTTTTAAAACTAATGGTCTCAAGTTCAAACCCTAGTCAGATCATATGATAAAAAAAATATATAATTTATAATTTATATCATAATAGCATGCTAGAAGTTCAAATTAGAAACATGGGTTAGCGACACGTGGTTCATTCATGAATCATGGTATCAAAATAAATAATTAAATAAATATGCAAACATAACCTAACATTTTTATTTGTACAAAATTTAGTTAACATTTTTATTGATACTTAATCTTCACAAGTTATTCACAATGACCCATATATATTTCAAATGTTCAAATTAATAAAACTACAAAAAATTTTAACTAGTATAAATAAGAAAAACCATGCACAGGTTTTAATTGAATATAAAATTTAAATTATATTGAAAACCAGAACTTAATAGACTAGTTTGGGAAAATTATGGCCCAGTAAAAAAGCATAATCATAACGAATAACCGTTTACCTTCATATTACACTAAACTAAATTCAACTGAAATGAATTTAGCGACAAGTTAAAAGTAGAATAAAGTGCAAATTTTATGATTACGATGTTAAAATTGTTATCGAAGAAAAAAAATGGAACTAGTGAAAATAATTTTTAGATTAATTAATTACAAATCACTATGATAGTGCACAAAATACATAAAAAAATTGTAAAATAATTTATATATTTTATCATAAAACGGAGTACATTAAAAAGATCTTGTTCACAGGTTTTATAACTCCTGAACATTTTATAATTCTGGGCAAAAATTAATATATTCAAAATCCGAATCATGTCCATGTCCCTCTATTATATCACTATAGAATATAACTCGTAACAAATAAATACAATAAACTACCCAGCCGCAATTTACAATACAATAAACTACAATAAACTAAATAATTTACAATAAACTACCCAGCCGCATTCGTGTATTACAGAGTCTATCAAAATTTAAGAAAGAAGCAAAACATTATATTACCAGCAATTTGAATGACTTCACGACATGATTTTTTTGTAGTTAACACGTCGAGTAGCATACTACGTCAACACTAAAGTGAATTAATTTGTAAAATATAATATCAACTAGAGAATGAAAACAAGATGTCAACATTCCTCCTAGCTGGTGCAGCTGAAGTAGGCCTGTATTTTTACTGCATTGTATACATTAATTATTGTTAAACTATGGTACATATAATAAATTAAATAATAAATTAAAAAAAAAAAAATTAAAAAAAAAGTACCTAATTTTTACTTTATTTTCATTTTTATTTACAAAATAAATTTAATTTTTGTTAATAAATCTTACAAAATGTAAAAATAATTTTGTTTAACCAAATATTACCAGAGAATATATGGTTAAAAATTCAATAACCAAAATATCTCACAGATGAGTGGAATGAAATACTATAAATAACCAAATAAATTTTAAAGTAAATAATAATTTATAATATGGTATCATAAATTATTTGTTGTTCATTCACATTATAATAAATTTTTATATGTTAATCGTAAGGCTAAATATTGTTTTTAATCTATTGATATTTAAATCTGTAAAATGTTTGAGAAAATAATGAATTGTCTAAATTTAAAGATGATAAGTTAAAATATTTTTTAAAGGAGAATAAAATTGGAATATATTTTGAACATGTTTAACTAAACTCAAATTTAATATTAAACCAGATCTCAATTCTTTTTAAAACAAAATTATAATTTATACAATATAGTTTTAATATCAAATCTGAAGTTATGCGACATTTCTGTGACGTTTCAAAATGTCAAAAAAAAAGGTTAATTTTCTGAAAATATACATAAATAATTAATTTGATAATTTAAATTTAAAATATATAACTTAAATAAAATAAATAATATTATTTAAAAATTAAAGAAAATATTTAAAGTAATCGTAGGATGTACAACGAGTCGTAAGGCCTAGAATTCAGGATAGCATTTACTATTCGAATATAAAATAACAATTATTCTGAACGCGCCCGAGACGGAACTTCAACTTCGCAGGAACGTTGCCAAAATTTATTATAATTCTAGCATAAGATTAGAATTATAATAATATAGAACCCTTTTAACACTTCACAAACTCTAAACAGAATGTACAGATAAACCGACAATTTAAAATAAATAAACATATTTTTTTATTTCCATTTTTATTAGACATTCATCTTTAAAAAAAAAAGAATATAATTTTAAAATTTTTATAAAGTGTTATTGTTTTGAAAATTTTGCAGACCAGTTAAATAAAATGTGTTTATTATTTATGAGTAGGGCAAATAAAAATATGCATTAGCATGTTTTTTTCCTTATGTCTTATTGATAAATGAACAAGATAGAAGTTCGTTTCAACAAAAATTATGAATTTTAAGCTAGTTTTGTTAGGGCATATTTTTGCATATTTCACTTGTTAGAGCATATTTTGCATATTTCAACTTTTAAGAGCATATTTTGCATATTTTAACTTTTAAGAGCATATTTTGGTTTATTTTGACAACTTTCGTTCAAAAGATCATAATTTTTTTAATTTTCTTGCATTTAAAATATTTTTGTTAGAGCATATTTTGCATATTTTAACTTTTAAGAGCATTTTTTTGGTATATTTTGACAATTTTCGTTCGAAAGATCATAATTTTTTTATTTTTCTTGCATTTAAAATATTTTTCATAAAAAAACATAAAAATTAATTTCACTATTTAGATATTTATTTATTTAAAATATCATTCTTTTAAAATAAACATGTAGGTATTAGGTATTTAAAGAAATCTCTATGTATGCATGTAAATATACATATTTATTTTATTATTCCTTTCAACTTGATTCAGAAACTTTCAACTTGATTAAAAACTATGTCTGCTGCAGCTTTGACTGGTGAAGCGATACACAATGCTACAATGAATTACACTATAAACGAAACTATTACATTTAAATTCGCACCAATCAACTCAGTTAATGTAGAAAGGAGCTTTTAATTGTACAAAAGCGTCCTGCGATCGAACCGGAATAAGTTCTTATTTGAAAATTTAAGTGAAATGGTTGTGATATATTGCAACTAAAATTTCAGTTAAACTTAGTTTTTAATTTTACTAGATGCAAGATTTTCGTTATTTGGATTAATTTTTATTTTAATTTATGTTTACTTAATTTATGTTTATTTATTTTTTTTAATTTTAACTTATTCTACTCTCTAATTTATCTTGTTTTAATTTTTTAATTTCATGAATTAATTTTTTTTTACTTTATTAAATTTAACTCTAAAATAAAAAATTATAATAAAAATAATATATAAAAAAGTAAAAATCTATCTGCTTTTAATTCTTAAATTTAAACAACTTTTGAAGATGGTGTCACTAGCCCACCCTATTAATATTCATTTTATTTCAAGCTTTCTAAGAAATGGATCTTTTTTTATGTATTTGATATCCTTTTCATAGAGCATATTTTAAATGCTTAAAATAGATTTTTTAGAGCATATTTTAAGCGCTTAAAACGGATTTTTTAGAGCATATTTTTATTTGCCCTATTTATGAGTTATGAGTTTATGACTATAAAAAAAATTTTTTTTTGAATTATTTGAAAATATAAAAATTCAAGAAAAAAAAGGAAACCTAGATAAAAATTTTACCATTTCCTATATAGAAAAAAAAAAGGTTGAAATTATTATGAAGTTTACCTTTGGCTCTATCCGTCTGGTACCCTTTATTTTATGTTCTGTTTTTTTAAATGAAAAAAAGGAACATCTGATAAAATTTTAAGTATTACATCAGTGGGGACTGAAAGATACAGATATAAAAAAATTATTACATAAAAATATTATTTAACCTTGTATTGGTACTTAAATTTGATATACTTGTATGTATAGTCTAAAATATCAGATTGATACAAATATAAATGATGTGAATAATTTTTAATTGATAAAACATGAAACGATATTATATATTTATGATGATAGATGATTATTGATAATCAAATATACACTTGTATTTGGTGGCGCAAAACGACCGCTATGGTTTGAATGTTTAATAACTTTTTAAATTTATTTAAATTTTTTATTTTTATTTCAGAGTTTTGTGAAGAAAACTTGGGGAATTGGAAATGGGACAGTACACACAGAACAGAACAGCGACCAAAAATTACGAAAAGTTATGGAAAATGAACTAAAAAGAGCACGAATGTGCGAAGCCGAAAATGCGCATTACTTGTAGGATATAATTTTTCATACTTAAGCTAAAAAAGTCCCCATTAATATACCGTATAACAAAAAAATAATAATAATAATTAATCATTAAATAAAAAAGTTATTAAACATTCAAACCTTATCGGTCGTTTTGCGCCATCCTGTACAATAGTGGGAGCCGAGGTAAATAACAATGTATGAAAGAGAAGTTTAGTCTAATGACATCATCTGGATGCTCTATAATTCTACTTTCTGCGAAAAAAATGAATAAATATTAGAAATAAACTTAAATATTAAAACGCGGGTGGCACAGTGGTTAAAATGCCGACTTTTCATGCGAAAGGTCCGGGTTCGTATCCCAATGTTAGGTAAAACTCGACTAAGCTACAATTCGCAATTCCATTCAAATTAATGGTTTAATCAATAATTAATAATTATGTATCTTTAATTTAACAGTATAAGCTAATTTAAATTTATGCAAATAATTTATTTGAATAATATAACTCACAGATATAGAATACCATATAAGTCAAATACAAAATTATTACAATATAAACAAAAATAGAATTGTATCTATTGAAAATATGAGACTTTTCTCCATGTTATGAGGCGTAATACTATCTCATGTTTAAATTGTATTTGTAATTCATTAAGATCAATTCTAATAACACGAATAAAATATAAGCGCTTGTTCCAACAGGTATGGACAGGTTTATGAGCCTAACAGTTGAACAGTTAGTGGTTAAAAAAAATTATATGGTTATATAGAACTGAATTAAGAAAAACATAACTGTTCACTCATATACTAACAAAAGTGTACCAATATGGTATTCACAGGGCAAATATATATTCTGTAGAATAAAAAGCCAATTTAATAGAAGAGTTCTAAAATATATTAAATTTTCTTAAATATTTTAATTTTCAACACTATGAATATTTTCTCTGAATACTCGCTTGACCAGAACCTCATCTTTCTTCAAAAAAAATAAATAAATAAATAATTAAAATTAAAATATGGCACTTATTCATTACAAATTCGTTAAAAATTACTTAACATTCCAATTTAAGGAAGAAGCGTAGGGATCGTTTCATGTTATTCAAAAAAACTTCTTTTTCTCCTGAATGACTAATAAATAAATTAATAAACCTATATTCAAAATCAAATAAATTATTTCATATTTTCACAAAGCACAATAAAGCTACCAATGGCTGTGTAGTGTCATCAAAAATTTGATGAATTAAAGGAATTTTTAGAAGTTGTTTTGGTTAAATGTTTAGTCTGGTCTCACTGAGGAGAAACTTTAGCTTTGGTTGGAAAATTATTTTTTTTTTAAATAAAAAATGCCACCCTTTTTTTTGAGTTACAAAATTGTTCGAGCTGCAGGAGCCAGATGATATCCAGATTATATATTTAATTTTATGTGTCTTTCGAAAAAAATTCGATTTACGAAATTGTCGCGTGCGCGGGCGAAATTTAAATCGAAATGGCCGCATGAGATTTTGAGTAAAAAACAATATTAAAAACAAAAATTAATTCATTTAATAAAAAAAACTTAAAATAAATAATGTCTTCATTTATATCTCAAAAAGGGGTCGATGGGCTAGTAAAAAAGTATTTAGCTTATTAACCAAGGGGGTGCGGATTCGATTGTCGTACAGATCATGAAATTTTTAATTGAAAAAAAATATTTGTAAGTTAATAGAAAGTATTGGAAGTGGGATGTACAACGAAACGCAAGACCTACGGGTTAGGATGGCACATGCTATCTCTCATAACATACATCATCAATATCACAAAAACCAAAAAAAAAAAAATAGCAAAAAAACATACAAACTCAATATATTTACGTTGCGTCTTTTAAAATATTGTTTATAATACTTTAATTTATCGTTATGAAATTAATATTTAGTGTTTTCGATCAAATTTTCAAAACCCTTTCTAATTTTTATTTAAGTTTTTTCGCTTTTCTTTATATTTTCTAAAAGAGATATCTGACCAATAACTCAGTGGTATAGTGGCGGCTTTTCAATCGAAATCAATGGTCGGATCATATCTAATAAAAAAATATTGTGTATATTACATGGACTTATTATTCCAAATGTCAAATCGGCAAAGGATTAATATTATCAGGCAATATTTACAATTGTCTGATACTACAAATAAATAAAAATAAAACACGTTTTCTAAAAACGAGATTTACTAAACTTCACTCAAATTTCAGACCAGATTAAATATTAATTATATAATTTTAGGTATTCAGAATTTAGAATAATAAATTTTTTCCAAATTCGCAAACAATTCTATTAAGAAGACTAGTTACTCGGAAAAGTGTTATTGAATTGATCAGAAAATTTTCTAAT
Source organism: Dolichopus griseipennis (assembly GCA_963082915.1). Classification (NCBI taxonomy): domain Eukaryota; kingdom Metazoa; phylum Arthropoda; class Insecta; order Diptera; family Dolichopodidae; genus Dolichopus; species Dolichopus griseipennis. Next base: position 18,815 of record CAUJBZ010000223.1, read on the forward strand.
ATCAAATTATCATATGGAATTTTCGAAAGACACATAAAATTAAATATATCTTTAATTATATATAAAATATATAAATGTATAATCTTCAAGCAATTTATTGAAATAAAAATGAAATATAAACATTACCTACTAGCTGTTCACCCGTCACAGAATGACGGAACGTCAATTGAAAGAAGAACTTTTTCTAATCAAAAACTATTTCTAATTTCATTATAGACATTATGTTAAAAATATGTTAAATAAAATTGCAACCGTTACATTTTATATAACGCATATTATGCTTCGATTCTAGTAATAGATACACAAAAAATAAATAAATGACTCATATAATTTCTTGTTGCATCTTAAAAACTTGAAGATAAATAAGTTAGTTTTTTTTTTTTTTTTTTTGTTCCTTTTCCACTCCTTTAAGGAGTATAGGGCATTCACCAAATTTTATTTTAAACTAGGCTTCAGTTTCTTTAATCATAATATTCACTAAGCCGTTGATTACTCGGCTGTAGCTATTGTATAAGGTTATGAAATATGAATGCACAAATGTTAACTTTGTGCGCCATCTTTAATCTTACACAAGATTTATTTATATATTTTTATTAAATCTTATTTTATATTACGATATAAACTATTACGATATAATTATACAATTTTACGATATTTTTTTATTAGATATGATCTGACCGGGGTTTGAACCCGAGACCTTCCACATGAAAGGCGGCGTCTTTACCACTACGCCATTGGTCAGATAAAAATAAGTTAGTTAGTCTACCTTTTATATGTTTCGTATTTTATAAAATGTTGGGGTCGTTAGTTCAAATCCCTCTTAGTATAATTTTTTTTTTTATTTCAATTAATTATTTTTGTTTATTTAAGTGCGTACTTTCTTAAAATAAATAAATTAATAAAAGATTTTAAAATTTTTTTTTTATGGGTTTATTTTGTTTCAATAATGATCTATTTCTCCATTTATTAATGTTTTGTATATATATTTTTAAAAAATGTTGCTATACATCCTATATTGTTTCCTTTGTTTAGATTCAAATCGAAATACTTGTTTGTTGCTAACATTCTATAATGTAACCTTGCTAAGTAATGTATCTATTATTTATATGTACGTAAAATTGTATTAAGTAAATGTTGATTTTTGAATTTAATTTTGCATTATCAAAAGCAAATTATAAATTTTATTTTGAATTTTTTTAATATACCTAATTTAGTTTAAAAAAAATTTATTTTGTTTGGCTTCTATGGTGTATTGAACTCAGGTATTGTATACCCGAAGCCACTTGCCCAAACTGAACACCATTTTCTTCCATTTTTAACTTTTTTTAAATAGAAATATATTTAAAAGACTATGAGGGAAAGATGCAGGGATGGGAGATAGATGAGGGAGAGTTAAGAGCGATATATGGGAGGAATGAGGAACTATTTATTTAAAATTTCCAGAAAATCATCTGTGATTTTTAAAGCTGAAATGAATTAATTCATAAACTAATAAATAAATTTTATTTCATCAAAATTGTTTTTTTTTTAATAAAAATAAATAAAATATTTTTTGGCCTGCTTATGATAATTTTGGATATTTTATTTTCTAAAATAAAACACATCCAACAAAACATTAATATTTTATTTTTTTATAATTGAACACATCCAACAAAACACATTTAATTGAATGCGTTTGTTACACCTTATTCTAGACAAATATATTAATAATAATAATAATAATCATAATAATTGTAAAAAATTTCAAAAATTTAATTATATAATAAATTCTTAAATCTTAAGATCAAGAATTTAATAAGTAATTAAAAGAATTAAAAGACTATATACTTTTATCTGTACTTAGATTTAGTTTAATAAATTTTTTGTTTAAATCGAAAAATATTTTAAAAATTTTTAAAGATTTTGAATAATTTACTTTCCATATAGGTTTAATATTCAGTCAATTAAAGACAAACATCTTCATTTTATAAATTCTAATTTTTCAAATGAATTGAATAAGAAAATAGCTGAGATAATAAATTAATTATACAAAATAAAATATTTTAGTAGAAATTTCAAAAAAAAATATTTAAATTAAGTATATAATAAAATAAAATAATATATGTTTCTATTTGAATTTTTTTGCTTTTAAATAAATAATTGAATTTCGAATAACTTAATATCAATTTTAATAAAAATATAAAAAAAAAAATTTAATGGAATTTTTTTTTATTTATTTAACAAATTATATTAAATATATTATAACATATTTTTACATATAAAATATTTCAAATAAATTCAAATGAAATTATTCATTTGAATATCATTTTTAATTTTCAAATATTATTATAATATTTATAAAGTAAATAAAAATAATAAAATTATATTTACAGATTAGGTCAATTATATATAATATGATAAGGAAACTATATATTATTTCATTTCTAATTCATGATATATGATATATGGTATATATTTATTTCTTAAATACACTCAGTACAAATAGTTCATGTACATAAGTTATTAGAATATTATAAATCCATACAATCTAAGGTTCCGCTTATGTTGGAGCTGCAAAAATTGATAAGAGCGTCGAATAATATTACAGCGTAGAAAATTTAAATTATTTATCGATGATAAAAGCGATGCTCCAATATAAAAAGCTCTATTTAAATCTTATATGTAGTTTTTTAAGCTATGTTGTTATTGACGCTCTAATCACTTATTGAAACTCCAATATAAACGCGCCCTTAGTCTAGGCTCTAGATAATAAAGAAATTTAATATATTTAAATTTTTTGTCAAAAATCAATAGATGCTCTTCTATCCTATTTTCCGTCCAACTCCTTTACCTCATATCCAAGCCTACATACCCAGTCACATAGATGTATATAACGGAATTTGTTCCTAAAGTTTGACTAGCGTGAAATTTGAATGTGGATAAAAAAAAAATGAAACAGCAGTAAATCGATGCAATTGACTGATTAATACCCTACACCTGACTAAAATTTAATGCTGTAGTTCTATCTTTATTAGTTACGAAGGTAGGCTTGTTTGACCTTGGGAGGCGTATAATATTTTTTTGAATCGTTATTTCTATTAAACACAATTTTAACGAATACAATAGATTTGTGAAAGAATATAAAATCTGAACTAAATTTTAAATTATTTTTTATTTATAATTTTGAAGATATACTTGACTGGCATCGGGAACTGTCTACCGGAATAACCCCTTCTATTTCATCTAAAATTTAAGGAAAACAATGACCGTTGTAAAATAGAGATTTGATCTTTAATAATGTATCTTTAATGGTTGTTCGAAAGCTTCCAAAACCGAGATCTTCGAACCTATTATTTCCAGTTGAAGGGTATTTATCAATGTTTTTGTAATTAAGTAATGAAACGCCTTATATATATAAGATTTAATGTATATAAACCGCTTTGCAGCTCAGGATGATATTAACTTCATCATGGATCATTAACAATCCAAGACTGCAATGCGGTTTATATAACACAGCTTATGGAAATTCGTTTATTATACGCATATCGAGATTATGAAAACATATTCCATCCAATGTGATACCTAAAGTTGGTAATTCGTATGTATACGACTTAATTAAATTTAAGAAGAATATTAACATTTTTCTCCCCAATATCCGTCCAAATGTTGCCAATCACCCTGAATCTAAAATTTCCAAATAACCTCCCCACAATTCCAAAATCCTTCCATATTTCCATTCCTGTAACCAAGCTATGCATTTGTGTCAAAGGTTCCTTTCTAAAGTTTGGCTCAAAAAAGGTGTGGTGTTGGTGCTTTAAAGTCTCACACTACCCAATGAAACACCGCACAGTTTCTATGGATGCATTCCGAGCGGTCCATTTCCTCGTAAAAAAAAAAAAAAAAACTTGTAATCTCATTATCCAGTAAAAATTGATAAGAACTTATTGAACTATTAATTTCTTTTCGAATTCATGTTGGTCTTATGATATTAAAAAGGCGGGATTAAGTACATCAAACAATCATCAACTTAATTCAATGGAAATGTATTTATTCAACCATATAAATATATTTGAATTCCCATTGTAATTAATCAATAAATCAAATTAGTTGATATTCATAACACACTTTTAACATACTTATTTTATCACATCATCACACATTTTAAAAATGGTTTCAATTTTGTTTCCTTGATTTCCATTGTATCTATAAGAACAGAATCCTCTTTCACCGCCTGTCTTCATGAACTTCGATGTAATCACACAAGACTATTAAATAAGTAATCTACATTTTTTTTGCCTCTCTACTTGTTTGATTCCAAATTTAAATATTGGGTTCCAAGTAAATTAAATTATTAGTTGAAAGTAACAATATTTGCACAAATTTTTAAAAACACTCAACCTTTATGGATGAAAAAAACTATTTGTTTGTAATTCGAATTAATATGCAGTAAAGTAGTAGTAGTAAAATATTTCAAAAATTTTTTTATAAAAATCGAATTTTTATTTTATTTTATTTTTTTTCAAGTATTCTTTAATTTTTGAATTCTAAGTGTATCTTATTAGTTATACACCTTTTTACATAATACTAGGTACTTATACATAAATAGATTTTAAGTTCCTTTTGAAGTATTCTTAATATTTTATGCATTTAATTACCTTTAACCTTAACAAATATGTCTACTTTAAGATATAAGTATCAACATACATGTATTTTATTATCATACGTGTGTGAAATGAATATTAGTTTGTATTTAAAACTATCGTTTGCTTATAGTTGTAGTTTAAATACTGCATTTTTAATACTGAAACGATTAGAAATGAAAAAATGAAACAAAAAAACATTTTTAAATAAATGCCATAGAATTATGGATTGAACAATCTTGCCTAGAACCATGTCCAATCGGTGCTTATCGATTATTTTATTTATTTATGGCATACAATGTGATAAGTGAGTGATTCATCCTTTCCGTTTCAGGTGGTTCAAGTTTATATTTTAGGTTAAGATATAACCTACTCTACAAATTATAAGTTATATTTTTATTTATCAGATATTATCCGACCATGATTTGAACTTGAGACCCAATACAAATGCAAATAAGAAAAACAAATGGAGTTTGATAGGAGGATAAGCTACAAAAGCACTGAGAATCAAAGCGAGAATAACCCTTGAGTAAAATCCCTAAGATCCCAGAAAGCGTAGTCGTAAAACGCTATACAATTTTTAAAACACAATATCTCAAAAAAAGTCCACAATAGATACAATATTCATTTATATAGTTACTAAAAAACTAAAAACAAAAACAATATTTACTAGAAATAAATGAACTAACACGACAACACTTTTTCTATTTAAATATTCAAAAAATTGACTGTTTTTTTTTTTAAATTAAGTATTCAAGAAATTTCATCTTAGTCTATAATTTTTAACTTATTTAATAAAAAACAAGTAAAGAAACAGTCAGTCGGTGCAACCGACTTAGAAATACCCTACACCTATTTGGTTCAAATTTAAGGACATATCCATAAGTCATTTTAACACCATAGAAGCTGTTATTAATTTGATCGTAAGACATAACTAACCAAATTAACTGTATAATACTAAAAACATTTTCTAATTACCCTATCTATTAAAAAATACTACAAATTCTTACTAATTTATCTATTTAAAAATATTAAAAAACAAACAAACTTGAAATAAATGAAAATATATTTATTCTAATTCAATTACAAAATGAAAAAATTCTAATTATTAAATTTTGTGATAAAAAGATAATCAAAGCATAATATATTTAATAATCCAAATTTTTCAAAATGGCAAATATTTTAAATTGTTAGTTTATGTACCTATTAGAAAAGCTTATAAACGCAAAATATGTTATAAATATATTTCTAAAGTACAATTACAATTTAAGAACTTTTCATATAATTCATTTAAATATAGAAATAAATTTTACATAAATGCAGCAAGTACCTTTGAACATAGCTGAACCCCTACAATTAAGTCTAGATTTCGGAGACACATAGGACATAGGAAATATATTCTTTGGCTTCGAAATTAAACTCGACCACAACCAATTCCCATGGTACTTTCATTACTAGTAACCTACTGTTAAATTTCATCTAAATACCGGCATTATTTTTTGAGTTATGGTGTTTTTAAGATATATGTTTGTTAGTCCTTGAACTTTTCAAGGGTTCCAGGACCCGAAATTATGGTACGATTTCGCCCATATGCAGTCCCGTCATACTTTCAATACTAGTTAACCCTTGTACACAATTGGAACGCTCTATCTTAATTTTAAGTTACTAGTTTTATTAATTTCGATGATAAGCTTTTACACATTGGGGGGTCTAAGAGAGGTTCTGAACCACCACTCCAATTGATCCCAAATTAGGGGGGCACGCAAGAAATAGTAAAGAACATCCTTGTGGCAAATTGGAAGCTTCTACATTTGTTTCAAGTAACTATCTTTATTAATTTCGAAAATATGTTTTAAGGGCCTAAGAACTGAGTGGCTGGTCCCCGATCCACTACTCCAATGGGGCCCAAATTTCAAAGACACTTACGAAATGGGAAGGGACACCCTGATACCAAATTTGGAGGTTCTATCTTCATTGGTTTCGGAATTATGCTCGTTTGGCCTAAATTCGATCAAAAAGTTCTAAGTTCCGAACCCATTGTCCAATCCTCACCGTACGTAATCACCGTCGTAGTTTCGCTGCCAATAACCTACAGCACAAATTTCATGAAGATAGCCTCATTAGTTGTTGAGTTATCGTGATTTTTTATATATGTTCCTTAGCCCTGACATCGATTAAAAGGTCCGGAATCCGAACCGTTGGGCTGATTTCGCCCATATATAGACCGCGCTGTACTTATAGTACTAGTTAACCCTTGTACACAATTTGAACGGTCTATCCTAATTTTAAGTAACTATTTTTAGTAATTTCGATTATAAGCCTTTAAAACTTGGGAGGTCTGAGAGGGGTACAGAACCAACACTCCAAATGATCCCAAATTAGGGGAACACGCAAGAGATAGTAAAGAACACCCTTGTGGCAAATTGGAAGCTTCTACATTTTTTCAAGTTGTTATCTTTATTAATTTTAAAGATATGCTTTAAGGTCTTCGGAAATGTGTGGCTGGTCCCCGACCCACTACTCCAATGGGACCCAAATTCACAAGACACTTAGGAAATAGGAAGGGACACCCTGATACTAAATTTGGAGGTTCTATATTCATTGGTTTCGGAATTATGCTTGTTTGGCCTAAATTCGATCAAAAAGTTCTAGGTTCCGAACCCATGGTCCAATCCCGACCTTACGCAATTCCCGAAGTAGTTTCATTACTAGTAACCTACAGCACAAATTTGATGAAGATAGCGTCATTAGTTGTTGAGTTATTGTGATTTTTTATATTTGTTCGTTAGCCCTGAAACCGATTAAAAGGTCCAGAATCCGAACCCATGGGCCGATTTCGCCCATATGCAATCCCCGCCGTACTTTCAGTCCTAGTAACCTACAGTTAAAATTTCATCAAGATAGCTCCATTATTTTTTGAGTTATCGTGCCTACGGACGGACGGACGGACGGACGGACGGACGGACGGACGGACATGGCTATATCGACTAAGGCGGTCACGCTGATCACAAATATATATACTTTTCCATATCTAGCTCGCTTCCTTTAGGTGGTTACAAACACCATACCAAAGTTAATATACCCCTTTACCTATTCTATAGGTGTAGGGTATAAAAAATAAAAAAAAAAAAGGAAATTATTCTCTTCCTTTAACGTAATTGTGATCCTCATTTCAATGAAAAATTTATGATAGACTGACTTATAACGGTAAATTCATGACTATATCATTCAGTCAATTATTTTTAAGTATCTTATATATAGTTTATTTTTTTTTTTTATTTTCGTCCCTTACAATCTATGAGAGATAGAAGCTAACAAATAATTTTTATTTATAGTGTGTTTATTTTCACTTTGTACAAAAAAACGAGGAAGATTATAGTTGCCCTTGTCAACTTTTAGATACCCGTGCATACCCACTATGGTGTATAAAATAAACCGTAATTTACTTCCCTTATACATTTAACTCCTTACCCCATAATTTTGACGTAAAAAAAAAAAAAAAAAATTAAAAAAAAAAAAAAAAATCACAAAACAAAAAACAAAATTTTCATTCATTGTCCCATAACTTTAGCTTAAAAAAAAAAAAAAAAAAAAAATTAACAAAAAAAAAATAATCACAAAAAAAATAAACAAAATTTTCATTCATTGTCCCATAACTAGCTTAAAAAAAAAAAAAAAAAAAATAAAAAAAAAAAAAACAAAAAAAAAAAAAATTGGCCCACCCTAAAAGTCCGAAGGTCCGAGTGATGTCCAACTTTGCCAAGTAACTTGCCCTATTAATTTATCTGCCCAATTTTAATTTTAACCTTGTAGTTTCATTAGATTCAAAGTTATTGAATCGAAAACTTTGTATGGCAGCCCCCCGAAAATGGGGCCCTAAAATTTTGAAACTTCATATAAGTGCTCGTTTCATTATATAACAAACCGTGTGTAATTTTCAGCCTCGTAGTATAATTAGTTTTGAAGAAATTCATATTGGTGCAAGGAAGTTGTATGGCAGTCCCCCGAAAATGGGGCCCTAACATTTTGAAACTTCATATAAGTGCTCGATTCATTATATAACTAACCGTGTGTAATTTTCAGCCTCGTAGTATAATTAGTTTTGAAGAAATTCATATTGGTGCAAGGAAGTTGTATGGCAGTCCCCCGAAAATGGGGCCCTAACATTTTGAAACTTCATATACGTGCCGGAGTCATTATAAAACTAACCGTGTGTAATTTTCATCCCCGTAGTATAAATAGTTTTGAAGAAATTCATATTGCTGCAAAAAAGTTGTATGGCAGCTCCCCGAAAATGGGGCCCTAACATTTTGAAACTTCATATAAGTGCTCGATTCATTATATAACTAACCGTGTGTAATTTTCAGCCTCGTAGTATAATTAGTTTTGAAGAAATTCATATTGGTGCAAAGAAGTTGTATGGCAGCCGCCCGAAAATGGGGCCCTAACATTTTGAAACTTCATATAAGTGCCGGAGTCATTATAAAACTAACCGTGTGTAATTTTCATTCTCGTAGTATAATTACTTTTGAAGAAATTCATATTGGTGCAAAAAAGTTGTATGGCAGCTCCCCGAAGACTTGGTCCGATTTTAACCAAAAACAATAGGGAACCTAGAAATTGTCTAAAAATCACTTTGTGTGAATTTCAAGACTCTAGCCCTTTTAGTTTTTGAGTTATCGTGCTGACACACGGACGGACGGACGGACGGACGGACGGACGGACGGAGGGACGGACGGACGGACGGACGGACAGACACACATAGCTAGATCGACTAATTTTTCAATTCTGAGCCGATACGTACCCTTGACACTATATCTAGCTCGTCTAGATCGATGCGTTACAAACGGAGGAGCAAATCTAATATACCCGATGTCATATATGTATGCACGGGTATAAAAATAAGTAAATTTTTCTTTTCTTACCACTTTATACTATTTTCTAACACTATTTATAATTATCACATTTGTCTGTTGTACCAAATGAATTATTTGTCATGAGTGCATGTAAGTATATGATTTTGCATTCTGAAAACCCTATGAGTTCCTTACAACTTAATTAAGAGGGGTTTAAATGTATACCTAATGAATAATTGTTCTGTCCTCAAGTTTACTCTTTCCTTAATCTCTATCTTGTAATTCTGAAACCTACCAAAGGCTGTTGCTCAATTTGAACATGTTAATTTGGGTGTGGTTTGAAATCTCGTTTTTCTAAATCTTCTTTTTACAAAAAATCTCGTTTTTCAAAAACTTTTTTTTACAAAAAATCTCGTTTTTATAAAATCACAATTTTACAAAATCTCGTTTTTAAAAAATCTTGTTTCATTTTTTAATTTTCCTTTCAGTTTCTAATTTTTTAGTTTCAGTTCCTAATAGTTCCAGGTCTTCCGCCCCCAATTTGGCTAAAAAAATTATTGAAGTTAAAGCATCAAACACTAAAATAAAAAGGGTAGTATATTAATTCATACCAATTTTATACAAAATACCTCAATACCTCTGAATTCTGAATCTCACATTTACATTAGATATATAATTTTTTTGAAAAAAGAGGCAATCCTAATTGTCGAATGCACTCTAAAATCCCTTCCAAATCTTCCAATAACATTTTTAACAAATATTCGCAAGTTAATTTTAAGGTAAAGCCAAAAAAAAAGAGATTTTCAAAAAACGAAATTTTGTAACGCTTGTATAGCTCCACATATATTTCATATATATAGATATTTTTACATAATATAATATATATATATAGCTTTTCCCTGAATATTAAAATTTAATTTTTAAATTATAACTGTAATAATTCAAGAATTTAAATCTCTAATGACCATTTCTATAATAGATCCCCACCCCCAAATATCACAGAAATAGTTTGCGATGGGAACTTGAAGAAAACTTCTCTTCCTCAGTGGTAAAGATAACTTTAATGTACATTTTTGTAGTGATTATTTAACCGTTAGACTAATAAGGCTGTCTATACCATAGTAAGTTTGTGTTTGGGGGACATTATATTCTTATTATTAGAATTAATTTTCAATAATTCCATACATAATTGAAATATTATATTGTATTGGCCTTATAGGCCTTATAAAATATAAATACGTGATAGCTTTATAGGCCTTAACATATACATGCATCTTAGATTTTATTGTAATAATTTTATATTTGAATTACACAATGTTTCTGTATATGCAAGTTACAATAAAAGAGTTTGCCCCTTTACTAGATTTCGAATCCGAACCCCCGAATTTCGATAACTATAACGTTTGGGCTAAAGTAAAACAGACAACGGGCTAGCCAGCCAGCCTTTTGCTTATGCAAGTTAGTGTATTTTAAATGTGAATACGGTAACTCGCCTAATGCCTATGTCTCTAAAACCTGAAAAACATTCAATCAATAGTTTTGGTTTAAAATATGCAAGATCAATAAAATATTGAGAAGGTGTCAATTGAGTAAAGCTGACATCGTTATCAATCTACTTTAATCAAAATAACGGTAAAGTTTTGACAACTTCTTTTTATGTATATAGTCACACTTCATGATAAATATAAAAACAAAAATAATAAACGTATCTATGTATATTCTGCACTCACTTTATAAAACTTTATTTTAAAATTGTCTTTTTCTACTTCCAGGAGTTACACAAGTGTATATGGAAACCATAGAAGAACATAAATAATAAAACTTTAGACCTATATAATAGAAAATTTTATTTATTTATTTTTTTTTTTTTTTTTGAGTATAATTTTGTTACAATTTAAATTTTTTAAAATATATTTATGTACATATGTATTTACGTTATCGTGAAAATGTGTACCATATATATAGTTTAAACTTAAACATTTTGTCATTTTTTTGCATTATGTAAAAAATTTTCCTTAAAAAAATAAAATTATAATAATTTTAAATTCATATCACGATTTTCATATTTTGTTTCTATACTAAACAAATGTCATATTTAAATCCACTTACCCAAACAACTTGAAAAAAAAACAAAATAAATTTATAGACTCCATGTTTTATATATATGTGTACCTTTTTTAAATGTAAATTTATATTTTATTGTTTTTTTTTTAAAGTTATATTTTTGTCTATGAATTTTAAGTATTTACCTGTTCAGGTATAAAAGAAACAATTTTAAATTTGAAGGAGGAAACTTTTGTACAATTAAAACCATAGAATCTGGTAGAACTATTAGAAAGTCTCCAGAAATGATGTTTCTCATTTCACTCTGTCATAATTTATTGCAATTATACTTAAAGGGAATACTTTGGTGTAAGCCTTGGGGAAGCCTTTTATTTTCTGAGTGAAGCGTCTTTTCTGGAAATCATGGTGTCTAATAAAGTAATTTTGTACAAATCCTGGTGTTGGATTAAATTTCTTAAAGTTGCAAGTCAGTCATTTAATTAAAAAAATAACAGAAATATTAAATTTCACTGTGGTTGTGTTAAATAGCCTTATAGGGTAAAATAAATAGCCGAGATAAGATAATATACACAGGGTGGCGCCAAACGACCGATATGGTATGAATGTTTAATAACTTTTTTATTTAATGGTTAATTATTATTATTATTTTTTGTTATACAGTATATTAATGGGGAATATTTTTAGCTTAAGTATGAAAAATTATATCCCGCAAGTGGAAAGCATTTTCGGCTTAGCACATTCGTTTCGTGCTCTTTCCAGTACATTTTCCATAACTTTTCGTAAAATTTCCGATGTTATGGCTTGAATTTCATTGCCAATGTTTTGTTTTAACTCTGGTATGGGCGCTGGCTTGTTCACGTATACCCTTTCTTTCAAATAACTCCAAAGAAAACAGTCTGGGGGTGTTAAATCTGGTGAATGTGAGGGTCAATTGAAAAATCGCTTCTGCGCGAAATAATACGTTCGCCAAAGAGATCCCATAACAGAGCCAATGTATCCTTTGGAATGTGGGCTGTGGCTCCATCTTGTTGGAACCACAACTGTGGATGGTTTTCTAAATCTGGCCTCAAAAAGTTGTCTAGTATCGTTCGATATTCAGCACTAGTAATCGTAACTGAGTCGCCATGTACATTTTCAAACGAAATATGGACCAATGATCCTTTCAGACAATACACCGCATCAAACAGTACACTTAAGTGGATGTAATTGTCGCTAATAAACTGTTTTTGGATTCTCCGTAGCCCATATTCTGCAATTTTGCTTGTTTACGAAACCATTCAATTGAAAATGGGCTAATGAAATCGCGATTTTCTTCTGCGTTTTGT
>CAUJBZ010000225.1:0-45164 GCA_963082915.1 Dolichopus griseipennis
TTGTGCATTCATATTTCATAACCTTATACAATAGCTAAGATTAAAGAAACTGAAGCGTAGTTTAAAATAAACTTGATTAGGCTCCTTCATTTTAATTAATTCTTTATAACTGGAAAATAATAAAAATAAATAAATAAAATAAATTGTATATTGAAACGATTGCTAATTTTAATTCATAAAAATTAAAAATTGAAATAATAGAAAAAGACAAAATCAGCCGAGTTTAATTATTAATGAAATTTTTAAAGCAAGGCCAAATAAGTAAATTAGCTTTGAATTTCATATAAAAATTGACATTTAAAAACAAAGGACATTCCAGATGTTCAAATTTCGTTTAACATCTTATTTTATGTTCATTCAATTACTTGAGCACCACTGTAAAACAATACATTTGGAAATACATATATATAGTAATACTAATATTTTATGCAAATATATACAGTACAGATATACTAGACTGTCATGGATATACGTGTTCTTTTTTCAATGACATTTGTCCATCATTTGTATGTTAATGAATAAGAGAATATTAAGATTATATATTTATACATATATATATATATATATATAACGGTTTACATTTATATTTTATATTATTATTATTTAAATAAATTACAAATTCTGTTTAGATCTTTCTCATTTAAGAAATGGATTTTATTTTATTTTTTTTTTTATTTCTAAATTCAAATTGAGAATTCAATTGTAGCAAATAAAAAAAATAAAATAAAAAAAAATAAAAATAAATAAATTAAAACAAAAAAAATAAAAAAGAAAAACTAACAAACCTTAAAGGAAGGTGCGGTTGTTACAAGGTGTAGTAAAAATGTTATAAAATTATAACTGCACTTTAAAAATATATGTATATTTTTTTTAGTACTTTTACTTAATGTATAACACTTCAATATATTAAAATGGCGGCGCCACTCATCTTTAATATGTAAATTATTTATTGATAATATGAAATCCTATGTACAAAAAAAAAATATGAAAAACAAACCAGACAGAGGCGATACTGGCGCTCCTCTAAAGAATTTTAAAATTTTATTAATATTATGAAAGTAAAAACAATAAAAAAGGAAATTATTTTTACTTGAACCTTAGTAAAACAATTAAAAAACAGAAATGATCTTTGTCCAAGGCGTGACTATGTGTATGCAAAAGTATAAAATGTCTGATACTTTTGATTTTTATTAATAATATATTCTGATGACATATGATTTTTTTATCCGGAAAAAATCAAGTAGAAATTTTTAGAATAAAATTTTTTTTCAATATACTGTAATTTAAGTTTTCCAAGAAAAGAAAATTGCCTCTCGGCTCCACAATGTAATTTAAGTTATTTATAATACAAATATATCTTTCCTTTCCAATGAAATGCAATTTTAAGTAGCCTTGACGTAAGTGCTGTCAAATTAAATGAAAATTTATTGAATTATATGGAAGCTTTTACAGTTTATCTACTTATGACGTTTAAGGACGCTTATTTATATAGCTTAGCAAATAAATTAATAAAATTTATTTGCTAAGCTACAATTACACTTTGAAATGTCAAATGTATTAAAAGTTTATTTGAGTAGTATTGAATTAAAATTTAAAAATCTCTTTTTTGGATTACGTTAAGATAAGAAAATGTTTTTTGACATTTCTAAAATAATCAATAAATTTCGAACTTATAGATGTTATCAGTTATTTGAGATAAATCGCAAAATGTATTCTTTAATTTGAAAAATGAATATTTAATGCCGTAGGATACATTTAATTAATAACAAGAGATGAAAAAACCAAAGGTTTTCAAAAAAGCACATTTTCAAAATTATACAGTGTTCATACTGAGTATTTTATCGAAATATAATGTTGGAGCTTCAGTGTTGATCTTTAATTTAGGTAATATATACACTGGTGACAAATTTCTCCCAAAATTTCAAGTCTCCAGCTTGAACCGCTCAGAAGATATGTGGTACCAAAAAATTAGCAAAAATTTAATTTCGCATAACGGTTCATTTTAGTACTGTATGGCGACCCTATACATTTGCCTTTTAAAAATTTGAAAAGCTTTTAAGACCAGCCATCAGATTGAAAATGTGTCTATCAGACATGTTGTTATAAAAATTTAAATATAAGGCTTTTTCCGACTTTGGGGGGCTTTAGCTCCCTAACGGGTTGAGCTATAGAAATAGTTCTTCTATGAAATTATTTTTTTTGCAATATATACCGGTGGTTAAAATTTCTTTTCTCTATTACAAACGATGTAAAAGTTTTTGTAAGCATACGGACGGACAGACCAACAGAGTGAAACTATATAGTTACAAAATCTTTTGAAAATGTGCTAAAAATTATCAACATTTATTCGAAAAACTTTGCTGTAAATAATTCTAAAGTTTTATTCTATTTTTGTATACGACACAACGCGACGTAAATCGAGGTGAACTTTTATTTCGTTTTAGATGCACTGTGGTTGTTTTTACTGTTGTTTGACAAAGGGGATAGCATGTGCTATTTTAACACATATACCTTGCGGCCCGTTGTGGGTCCCACTTTAAAAACTTTCCAAATTATTTATTTCGTTTGAATTATACTTTTTATATTTAAATTATGTTTAGTAACCAATAGAAGATGTTCAGGATTCTTTAGTTAACAATTAAATATTTTTAAACCTGTACGGGAATTGAACCCGCCGCCCCTAAAATATGCTTAATTTTAACGAATTAAAAAAAAATTACATACAAGTAAACTAAAATCTCCCTAATTTTCTAAAAAAATTGAAACTAAATCGATTTTACTAATTTAAAGTAACGTATATATATTAAACTAAAAAAATCATAAATAATTTATAAAAAATCTATAGATATTAAATTTTATACTTTTTTTTTAAAAAATTCCTAAATCTAAAAATAATTTTAATTTTAAGTTTAAGTGTAATTAAAGATAAAGCAAAATTCTTACAATCTTCAGATAAACTATTAAAAATCTTTAATAAAGGCACTATATACCCATATACCTACATTAAAACTATTTATTTCTATATTCATTTAATACCTTTAAATTAAAAATGGAACTTAAACTTTAATTTTAAACAAAGAAATATAAAGTGTATCAGGTTGATAGAACATGATGAAAATAAATTTACTTGAAATAATTAAGAGAATAAAGCTCTCTATATACTAAGAGACCAACAATATAGTAGAACTATTTATATAGTATATTTTTACAGGATAAAATATAATTACAATTTCTACTTAACCAACAATTCAAATTGGTCCTTGGTATAATTTATTAACGAACAAAACGATAACGGAAGAACTATTCTTAAAAGTAATTAAAAGTTGTTGCAATTACGTAAATAAAATTTTATCATAAGAATAAATTAAGAAAACAAAGATTTATTTAGGAACATAAAAAGGAAGTCAATTAGATCAATTATAAATTTAGATGGTTATTATACAATCCCCTTGTGCAATTCACTCTACATTAAATCGGGAAACTAAAAAAACTGAAATTACCGAATGCTTTTTAAAGTGTTTGTAAACCTTCATTAAAAATTTGATTTTGATAACTTTTAGGTGAAAAGTCGACGGTATTACATGATTGTACACTAGAGGTACTCACATAACAGTGAATCAGAGTAAAATAAAATTCAAAAATATGTACTTGGTTACGTAAACGACCTAGCGCAAAATATAAGATTGCAAAAATGTAAAGTAAAAAATTTCAAATAAATTCTAAAGCTTAAAATGTCAATTAGTGTCAAACGGAACGTCAAAACAAATTATACCCCAATACTGAATACCGATGCATTACTAAGTATATACACTGGAGTTGAGGTGGAGAATATTTTAGTGCATCAGTGCCTATTTTTTATACATGAAACAACAGTAATTCATTTAAAAAATTTATACTGATGCTCCGATCCTCCCATACAAGACTAATTTGCACTGTTACTTGAATACCCCTACCATATTAATGGAGATTAACATTAAAACTGAAATAAAAGTGTTAACTGAAATTGTTAATTGGTAATGCAATTAAAAAAGAAATTGCTTTTTGCTAATACACTATAGAGATATAAGTTCCAGCTATAAATTAAATTATTACTCAAACGTTATATTATTGCCTCAAGCCTACGATATGGTTTTCAGAATCAATTTCAATTTAAAATACAAAATGACATTCGCAATATACCATACATTTTTAAATACAGTTGTTCAAAAAATTCAAATCATATACAAAATAGACATAAATCTATACATTTATTCTTGGAAAACTTACAGCAATCTGAAAAAAAAAAATACAAATGACCATACTATCATGGATAAAATATATTTATCATATCCATTTTAGAATATTGGCCATGTTAAGTAATTTATATGAAAAAAAAAAATATAGATATAAAAATGTCTATTCAATGATTTGAAACAAGAATGGTTGATGAAAATTAATATAAATGTCAGTCATTTAATGTGTTTACATAATAAGTGTATGTGATGGACTGTATCCACATTTTTTTTTTGTATTTCACAAAAAAAAATTAACATGTCTTAATTTTATGCTTTTCTATACACTTTTCAGAAATAAATTTGATAAAATGCTTATTTATTTAGTTTGACCGTTTGTTTGTCTGCTTACAATAAAATGAAATTAAAATTTTACACAACGACAGGTTTCATTAAAAAAAGTGACAGTTTTTGAATAACTGTTTTAAGTTATTTCACCGAAATAAGAATGTGCGGTGTGTAACGCCTGTCAAAATCTTTTCATATGGAAAGCTTATAAGCGTGGTATATGTAAAAAAGTGCACGAGTAAAAAACCCTATTTTGAGTTTAAATTAATCTGAAAAAATATAAAATTAAATAACCTCAAACGTTTTAATTAAGCAAACGTCAGCTTTTTGACTTATGACATTTATAAACCGTTAGTCGTAAATTGTTATTTAGGTCAGAATAGGTTTTATACAATAGTTAATACTTAAAGTTCAAATCAATATTATTTTGATCCGAAAAATTCAAACGTCTTTTAAAAAATAATTTGACATTTAAATTTACCGTTATGCAAAAGCATTTTCTTTTTTTGCAAATTTATTAATCAATACGAACCACACATCTTATAAAACTTAAAATTCATTTGAAAATTTTAAAAGTCGATAGAGATCTTTTACAATGAAAATAAATTACTATAGAAATATGGTTTTTTTTTTTGTTTTCCTCTAACTGAGAGCCGTAAGGGGTCAATTTTCTTTAGACTTTATTAAGAATTGAAGAAATTGCCTCTTTATTTTTCATATTTTTTTTTATTTCGTAGAAAAACATCTTTCAAATACGTTTGATTTTTCTATACTGCTTTGTTTCTTGTACAAACATTGTTTCTAATGGATCAAGTTAAAAAAAAATGTTTTTTTTTTCCATATTGAATGTTTCATTTTAATAGTCATAATTTTTCTTTATTTTAGTTTTTATGTATGTATATAATGTATATATGTATTATATACAAATGTATACAAAAATATATACTTTTTCATCAATAGGATTTCTTTAGATTTACTTTGTATTCAAGAAAAAAACTCTTTTGTTTCCATTCATTTTTCATTTTACGTTTTTTATAAATTTTCAATATATCCATATATAGTAGATACAGGGTGTTTTATTATTAAATGATTTTACATATTTTAACTTATAGGGTTAACTTATATAAAGTTGAGACATTATATCGTCATAATTTAAATAAGTTAGTATGCTGGTTAGAAGGAAACTTTAATAACAAGATGGAGTATACAATAATTAACATAATAATACAGACTTGCTATCAATGAGATTGAAGTTAGAATAGTTGGAGTTGGAGCTCGTTTCATTTTACATAACATTTTAGTATCAGTCCTCCGACTGCGGATGTTAAAGATTTCAATGAATCTGAGATTATTCAAATTCTCTCTAAATAATAGTTGTTCATAGATATTCGACCACTATATGTTCCCAGTAATTATTTGGAGGATAAAATAGATGTCTGGCATTAATTTGCGAGTATAGACTTTCTTTCCCTAAAGCCTCACAGCTCTAAAATTATTGCCTACTTCCAATCTAATATGTTTACAAATGTTTTGCTTCCTCATAACACGGCTTATGGAAATTCGTTTGTAATTCACTCATCACGTTTATGGAACCATATTCCACCACATGTGTTCCCCAAAGTTGATAGTGTATATATGTACGATTTAGCCAAATTTAAGAAGAACATTCACATCTTTCTTCTAAATATTCCAACCAATTTCCCTATCCCCCATAATCCAGAAATCCCAAACAACTCTTACCATAATCCAAAACTCCTTTCACATCCTCATCCCTTTAACCAAAATGTACATTTGTATCAAAGGTTTCCTCCTAAAGTTTGATTCCAAAAGCGTACGGTTTTGGTGTGTTAAAGTCACACTCCACCCAAAGAAATACCACCCAGTTTCCAAGGGTGACTTTCAAGCTTTCCAATTCCTCGTTTTCATATATGAAGGAACTTTTTATAAATTCAAAGAATCACCCTGTACATAAATCGAAATAATGAAACAAAAAGAAACAGTATGAAAAAAAAAAATTAAAGTAGCATTTGGACAAGGAATAATTTCCGGAACGAGACAATCTTTAAGCTTTTTTTGTTTTCAAAATTCTCCATATTACAGAAAAAAAAAAAAAAAAATTAATTGGTTGATTTTTTTAAAAACTAAAAAAAAAAAAAACAAAAATTCTTTTCAATTCTAGATTATTATTCAAATATTTCCTATATTAATAATTTCAGTCTTATTGTAAAAAAACACTTGACCAACAGAAAAATAAATGAAAATATAGAAGGTACTTTCAATGCGTAAAATGTTTTATATTTCAGTTTTTTGTTATTGTTTCCTGTTTTTGTTTTTTGTTTTTTTTTTTATATTTTCTGGATTTGAATAGATTTATTAAATTAATTTAATGATATTTTTCAAATTTGTTGCTTGGCATTTTGGATTATTAACTCATTTTATTTACATTTCTATATAATATATATACATAATATATATACATATATATATATATATTTCGTTTATATAAACATACATATATATATTAAACAAATATAAAAAATATATTAACTGATGATTGTTCAGTTGGTTTAAATAAAATTACCCTAATATAATTCTTATACTTTTTAAAAAGAAAATGATCTTTGAATTCTATAAAAGAAAATTTTGTTAAAAAGAAAAGCCAAAAATAATTCGTTTTTTTTTTTATGATTGAGGAAATTTTTTATTAAATGGTTCGTTAAATCAAGAAAATTTGATGAAAACGAAAATTGAGTACAATTTAATCTGTACGCAAATTAAATTGAAATGAATTAAATCTATATATATATATATATATATATATATATAAAAGTGAATGTTTGTTTGTTTATATATTTGTAGCGTATACACTCCTAAAATGCTAAGCCAATTATCATGAAAATTTATATATAAGAATTTTTGGGTACGGAAGGTGTTTCTGGGTTAACCATTTTGTTCTAAGGAAGCGCTAAATTGGTGTTGTGGTGCAAGTATTTAAACTTTTTTGTTCTGAAATTGTAATGGTTTGACTGATTGATAGTTGTTGACAGTTGTCTCTTTTAACAGACTTGCAATTTTTTTACTCATATCGGCACGAAGATTAGTCAAAGAGAGTTTAGAAAGCGAAATTATTACCCATTTTGCAAAATAACTGATATATGACAATACTGTTAAAACAATATACATATAAGTAATTAAGAGTATATGTCAAAGAAAATTTACTGTAAGTATAATCTATATATTAAGCTTAAAGTTCTCTACCGTATAAACTCTTAAGCCAACTTATATTAATGTATATACAAATACAGGGTGTCCGGGACTCAAGTACGCGCACTACACTCAATGATTGGGGGATTAAAGATTTAAGGAGACTTTTCATAAAAAAATCAATAACTTTTGAACAGCTTACTGTAGAGAGATAAAAAACAATACATTTTGTAGAGTAAATTATCAGCTTTACATCAGCTACAAGTAGAAAGTTTTTATTTAAAATGCTGTAAACACCATTGGTTTAAGTTTTCCTAAAATTGGTATACAAATAATTCAAGGTCATTATTAAAATAATTTTTATTAAATTAATGCCATTATTAAAAAAAAAGAAAATTTTAGTGGGACGCACTCGTGCTTCTGTATAAAAGTAAATTATCGGACTCTTTGTCATCCTCTCGCTACAATTTTTATCGGACTTAATAATTTATGTAAGTTAACTATTTTTATTAGCTTTTATCCAGGTCTTTTTCTAGTTAGGGATCAGAAATCGGACCGACACAATTAAAATATCGGGGTGTAGATAAATCACATCAATTCGACTTTTAGCTCTCAAGATTCAGAGGCCGCCCTTGTCAATAAATTTGAATTGATACACAATAATTCTAAAATAAAAATTTAGACCTAATATCAAAAGAAATGCCTGTAAGTCCGGAAGAGATTTAATAACTGACATTTTTAGACCTTAAACCACATTTCATAAAACTAACAAGAAATTAAAGTAAGTTCCAAGCAAAGACTTTTTTATTTAAATTTACATGAAGTATTTTTAAAGTGTTAATGTTGTTTTCAAAAATTTTATATTTCATTGTAAGAATAAAATTTTTACATCTAACTGAATTACATCCCCATAAAAATATTTTCTATAAATTTTTTCGGATAAAAGATTCATTAGATTCAATAACTTTCAATTAAAAATAAAAAAGAATTACTTCGGTACTATATAATAACAGTTTTGCTAATAATCAATTCTTCATTCGATTTTTTAAATTTCAAAATATCTTCAGAATAAATTATTTAAAAATTTCAATAAAATACAAGTACAATATAATATATATATAAAATCTTTAGTTTTACAATTGACAATTGATAAATTAATGAATGAATTTTATAAGAAATGGTTGGAATTTTATTTTGCAATATATGGTCAAATAGAATACCTCATAAATTGTTTTAAATTACAGGAAAATTTTAATTTACAAAAAAACCAATTTATCAGACCTTTTTATAATACACTTTAAACAAGAATGTGAACAATTTCCAATTGATTTAATAAATTTATCTTTAATCTCAAATTTATTTTATTTGCAAAATTTTGCATTTATACTTCATATACCTTATATAAAATTAATTTCATTTTAAAATAAAATTTTAATTTATTGATAAAATAATTTCTGAACTTTTCAATATCAGATATATTATTATATTAATTTGTAAGTAAATTAAAAATCGATTTATCATTTATTTATATATTTTATTATTAAAAGATTTTTAACAATATTTATTCCAAATAAATTAAATATCAAAGTTTTATTCGATTGATTTTGAAGAGTTTCAATCACAGTCTATCTATTTTCATTAGAAATTTTAAAATTATTTACATAGAACCGCAAAATTAAATGAAAATTTTAAATTGAATAATTAAATTTTCTAAATAATTTCATTATGACAAACAGTTATTATAGAAAATTAATTTTCTATTTAATTGTTAAATAAAAAATATATGATAAATACCATAGTTAAGGTATATAAAATAAATATGGTAATTATATGTAAACTTTCATTTGAAATCAAATTAAGGAACATGTGGTTAAAATAAAACAAACTTATAACAAGATTGTGTTTTTGATTGCCTTTTGAATTTATAAAGAAATTAATTTAAATTTTAATTAAAATGAAGAAATAATTTATTTAATTATAGTGTTTTTTAAAACGCAAATTTAATAAAATTGGTTTAAATACAAATACCTAGTATTCAAATTTATAATAATTGTGCAAATAATTTCAATATAAAATTTTAATAAAAATTAACTAAATAAAATATTTTTAATTAAATAAAATATTTTAATAATTAAACTACCAATTAAAACAAAAATGGTGATGTTGTTTTGATAGACCTAAAAACTTATTGCTAATCAAATAATAATCATTAGTTTAGTAATCATTGACAATTCATTAGTAATCATTTTATTCTAATAATTGTGTAATTACAATTTTGAAAATTAATTTTATAATTTACTTGTAATAGGGTAAATAATCATTATATAGGGTAAATAATCATTTTATTCTGATAATTGGGTTTTTAGAAGTTTGAAAATTAATTGAATAAATGACTTGTAAATTATAATATTAATAAGTTCAAAATCTTATCAAATCTAGAACTAACGACTTATTACTTATCAAATAATAATCATTGTTTTAGTAATCGTTGACAATTTATAAGTAATCATTTTATTTTAATAATTGTGTGATTACAATTTTAAAAATTAACTAAATACATAACTTTATGAATTAATAAGTTTAAAATCTTATCAAATCTAGAACTAAAGACTTATCACTTATCAAATAATAATCATTATTTTAGTAATCATTGACAATTAATCAGTAATCATATTATTTCTAAAAATTGTGTGATTACAATTTTGAAAATTAATTGAATAAATGACTTGTGAATTGTAATATTAATAAATTAAAAAAATTTATCAAATCTAGACCTAACAACTTATCACTTATCGATTAATAATCATTAGTTTAGTAATCATTAACAATTAATAAGTAATCGTTTTATTCTAATAATTGTGAGATTACAATTTGAAAAATTAATTGAATAAATGACTTGTAAAATATAATATTAAAAAATTAAAAATCTTATCAAATCAAGAACTAACGACTTATCACTTAACAAATAGTTATCATTAGTTTAGTAATCATTGAAAATTAATCAGTAATCATTTTATTCTAATAATTGTGTAATTACAATTTTGAAAATTAATTGAATAAATGACTTGTAAATTATAATATTAATTAATTAAAAACTTATCAAATCTAGAACTAACGACTTATCAATTATCAAATAATTATCATCAGTTTAGTAATCATTGACTTTTAATAAGTAATCATTTTATTCTAATAATTGTGTGATCACAATTTTAAAAATTAATTTAATACATAACTTTAAAAATTAATAAAAATTAATAAGTTCAAAATCTTATTAAATCTAGACCTAATCAAATAATAATCATTATTTTAGTAATCATTCACAATTATTTAGTAATTATTTTATTTTAATAATTGTGTGATTACAATTTTAAAAATTAACTAAATACATAACTTTAAGAATTAATAAGTTCAAAATCTTACCAAATTTAGAACTAACGACTTATCACTTATCAAATAATAATCATTATTTTAGTAATCATTGACAATTAATAAGTAATCATTTTATTTTAATAATTGTGTGATTACAATTTGGAAATTTAATTGAATAAATGACTTGTAAATTACAATATTAATAATTTAAAAATCTTATTATTACTGAAAGGCCTTTATTAAGTGAAAGTCATAATCTTCTCTTTCTAAATTCCTTTCAATCTAATGAACTAAAAAAATTTTAATTAAAGATTTGTAAAACTTTAAGAATACATCAGGATTTTTAAAAACCATTCGGGGAAAATTTAAAGCATAAATGAATAGTTTTCTATTGAAATCACTATATTAAATCGGTTTTATATAATTACAAAAAAAAAAAAATGTAATCTTTTAACCAGATTTCTCATGAGTTTTAGAAAAACAATGAAAATTCATAAAAGTTAATATTAAAGCAATTTCTAAATGTTCTCTAGAGAATTTGATTTTATAGTTTATAATTGTATATCTGAGTATACCATAACCATCATATAGAGTATATACACTACACTTGTAGTTTTATGATGCAGTTGTTTGATGGTTATTAAAATTATTTTTTATGTTACATTGTATACAATAGAATTTAATTAACAATATGGTAAAATTTTTTATTTATTTTTTTGTTTTATTTTTTCTTTATGTGAAGATATTATAAATAATTTTTAGTATTTTTGACGTCCAGTTTAAAAGATTGTTTGCTTAAGATTCATAACGATGGATAACATAGAAATATAGATTCCATTTTTAGATAATTTAAGATTAGTTTTAAGGAATAAAATGTTAAAGTTGAAAGTAAAGTTTTTTGAGATTAATGAAAAAATTACAGTTATTTAATGTTTAATGGAACTTCTGTTGATATTGTGATTTAAAGATGTTACACGTTTTAAATTAAAATACATATTTGCACTCAATTTATTTTTATAAAAATTTGTAAGGACTTTCAATAATTTGGCAGCATGGCCTGTTTATTTAATATTATTGCTTAAGGATATTTTGAATCTTAAAATTTTTAATTCAATTTTGCCAAACTTTCCGCTGAAGCTCCTTTGGTATCTTCATTGTAAAATTTATAAAAATCTGGATGTTATTTGACAATTTTTTCAAGCTCAAAAGCATGGCCTGTTTTTGAAATATCTTCCATTTTTGAAATATCTTCCATCTTCCGTTATTTCAAACTAGCTATTAAGCTTTTAATTAAAGTTATAGATATTGTGAACTAAAGCTCTTATACATATTTCATTAAAATTATTTTGAAAATTTTAATTTAAAAACTTTCAATTTTAGCCAATTTTGTAGCCAAGTTAATAAGCGTGGCCTGTTTTTGTAATGGGTTTGATTAACAATATTTAGGATTATTCATTTTTTTATTGAACTTAGGGATATCTTTTGGAACTGAAGTCATTACACGTCTTGATATTTTCAAATGGGTCTTAGGAAAGTGTTGAAACTTTCAATAACTTGAACAGTTTTTTAGATAATTGAATAGGCATGGCTTGGTTTTTTTAAAGGATATGACTAAAAGAAAATTGTTAACCACTTAGATTGAGTAGTGATGTAAATAATGAATCGACCGTTTATCTTTATATCATTGCATCACAATATTCCTCTTAAAAACTAATTAAAATTATGTAAATATTTAATTTTCATTTTATATTATAGTTATTTAATAAATCATTTAATATTATTTATTAAAAACACACTAATATTTAAAATTAAAATTTCAAAATAACCAATTCTAATATTAAAATTTTATTTGTATTTAATCCAATGTATCATACACTCTGTTTTATTTCGAAATAAATTTTTAAATTAATAATAAACTTCCATTTAAAAACAATTCTGTAAAATTAAAACTTTATTTATGGTAACATATCCAAATTAAAACTTGGAAATTGATTTTTAACAAATTTCAACTATATAATAAACCATCATTTACAACATTACCTTTAATTAACTTTATTTTCCAAAAAAAAATTAAAAAACCTGTAAATTAATGGTTAACCATACTTTAAATTAACCGTTAGATGAAAATTTACAGGTAAATGAAAATTTTATCAAAAAAAAAAAAATTCTACTGAAAAATAAAAACAAAATAAAATTCATCAGTTAAATTTTTAATTAGCTACTGATTTATTAAATTATTTTTGATACAGAAAGAGTTTCGTATATAAAATTTTGTTTTTTGTTTTGTTGAATTTAGAAAATGTTGCAAAAGTTGAAAAAGTTGAATTAAATTTAATATTTAAACACCAGTAAAAATGACGAATGTTGAATTTATTGTCATTTTTTTTAATAATGAAAAATAAAACAAAAAATTCTTTTGAATTATTATAACAAATAATAATAAAAGACAATTGTGTTTGAAACAATTTTAAAAAAACTTTATTGTATGTTGAAAAATAAAAAACTATTGTGAATGAATCTGGAAAAGAGAGAGAGAAAAATTCCAAGATCTTTTATAAAAAAACTTTGAAATAAAATAAAATACATTTTATTGAAAATTAAGACTTTTGTAAGATAGATAAGAAAAAAAAATAGAAATAGAATGTTTTTGAAAATATTTTATAATAGGATTCCCAAAATATTTTTTTTACAGAATTTTCAAACTTGATTTAATCATTTTCAAAATCAATTTTAACTTTTTACGAGTCAATTAGTTTTTTTTTGTTTTTGTTATTTTTTTTGCAGACCATAAGTTGTTTTTTTTTTTTTTTTTTTTTTTTTTTACGAGGGAATGGAACGCTCGAAAGCCACCCATTGAAATTTTGCGGTATTTCGTTGGGTAGTGTGCGATTTTAACGCACCAAAACCACACCCTTTTTGAACCAAACTTTAGGAAGGAACCTGTGATACAAATGTACAGTTTGGTTACAGGGATGGGATATGAAAGGATTTTGGGATTGTCGGAGGATATTTGGGAATTTGGGATTATGGTGGATGGGGAAAATTTGGAGGGATATTTAGGAGAAAGATGTTAATATTCTTCTTAAATTTATTTAAGTCGTACATATACGAATTACCAACTTTAGGAAACACATTGGACGGAATGTGATTCCATAATCTCGACATGCGCATAACAAACGAATTTCCATAGGCCGTGTTTCGCCATCTTAACAATTCGACGCAGTAGGGATGAGCATCTGTTGCACTCCTTGTTTCACGTTGGAAAACTTTGAGTGGAGGCATTAATTGTTTTATTTCCTTAGAACAGGTGTTCGTCCCCACTAGGTATCTATAAAACAGGGTAAGTGACCAGACTGTACGCCGATGGCTAAGTGGAGTGAGCGTTGAGGTAACACTGGGATCATTTATAAGACGAATAGCTCTGTTTTGCACTTTATCAAGATATCCCAGCGCTGATTGGGGAGCACCAGCCCAGATATGTGCATTATACTCCATTTTTGGTCTAATATATGTTTTATAGATATTGAGGAGATCTAATGGAGAGAAGTAAGTTTTACAGCGATACAAAAAACCCAAACACTTAGCTGCATCTTTAGCTATACCAAAAATGTGATTTGACCAAGTCAATTTCTGGTTTAACTCGATGCCCAAAATATTTAAATCTGTTGAGTGCTGCAAAGCTTCTCCCTGAAAAATCAAGTTGGGAATGGAAGTTGCTATTTTTCGCGAGATGAGACAGCATTGGGTTTTCTTCGTGTTGAATTGAACACGATTATTTTCACCCCATTTGTGAATTTTTGCTAAATCGTTATTTAGCTCACTGACAGTGAAATTTTTTGCTGTTGTATTAACCTGATGATTAATGTTACAGCGGCTATGAAATTCATAGGAAGCTACAAGGGTGCTGTCATCTGCGAAACTGTGAATTGGATTGGAAGTTAAAGATAGAAGATCATTAATGAATATTAAGAAGAGGGTGGGGGAAAGAACAGAACCTTGAGGGACACCAGCGTTCAGTTCAAATTTGTCAGATGATGAACCATCGACCAGAACTCGAATCGTACGATTCGAAAGGAAATCTCCAATCCATTTGAGAAAGACTCTACCTAACCCTATAGCTCTGCATTTTGCTAACAAAGCAGCATGCCATACACGGTCGAAAGCTTTAGAAATATCCAGTGCTACCACATCAGATTCACCAGAGTGGTGAAGACTGATATTGAGCTTTTCACAAAGATAAGTCATGAGATCACCAGTTGAACGACGGGCTCTGAACCCGTATTGTCGATCATGAAGCAAACCTTTATGATCCAGATATTTCAAAAGCTTTTGGTTTATAATTTTTTCCATTACTTTGGAAAGGACCGAAGTTATAGCTATAGGGCGGTAGTTAGAGGGATCGCTTTTGTTACCTTTTTTTGGAATTGGAAAAACGTGCGCAATCTTCCATTGGGCAGGATGAATACCCGAAGTAAAGGATAAATAGAAGAGGTTGCGTAGAGGTTTTGAAATGGTAGAGTAGGTTTTTTTAAGAACCATCGTTGTGATTCCATCGGGACCGGCTGATTTGTTCGTATCTAGATTCTTCAAGATTTTCATCACTGCTCGCGTCCTAAAGTAAATTCTACCAAAGGAGCAGCCAACTTCTGGAATATTTGGTGGTCTTTGAGTTGACTGTGGCAGTGTTGAGTTAAAGGAAAATTGTTTGCCAAACAAGTTTGCCTTTTCTTTTGAATCTGACACAATTGAGTTGTTTTTACCAATAAGCGGAGGGAAGGAGGACCCACTAGTGTCCTCCTTTAGATTTTTTGCAAACGTCCAAAACGATTTGCTATTCTTAGGCATATGTAGGAATTTTCGTTTCAACCCTCGGTTGAATAAGAATTTTTGCTTATTGATAACTCTCTTGCATCTGTTTCGAACCATGATTTGATTTCGAACCATTGTTTATTATTATGTCAGATACTTGATTATATGTCAGATACAGTATAAGATATTATATAGTATAACAGTTGTAGGTAATTCAATTATTTCTAATTTTAGAAATACATAGGATTTAAAACAAATTTTTGGGTTTTGATTTAAAAAAAAAATTTTAAATTGAAACAGGAACCTTTATTCTATTTTTAAATACTTTTATATACTTTTACAGAATATCTACTTTTTAGAAAATTTAGAAATTATTTAAAATAATTGATATAAAATCAAAATGTAGGTTTTGATGGTGAGTGAGTGATTTTGATGATGACATACAGTCAATACAATTTTATTAAGAAAAGCAGTGGAAATGAAGTCGAATTAATTATTCTATCTTATTCCAATTAATTAAAAAAATATTTGATAAAGGGGAATTTTTTTGGTAAAGGGGAATATCATGATTTTATATATCAATTTTTAAAGCAAGAATTCCTGAAAAACTTATTTTTAGAATTATCATAAATAATTACACCGGCTTTTGAGCTAGAAGTGATTTTGTGGTAAAATTCTGATTTCAACTTTTAAATCTTACAAATGAAGCTATCGCTTTATTATAGAAAATACGAAAACTTTTATCATAAGCTTACGAGGTATTTCCTACAACACTGAGATTAAAACCATTTCATATATTTTACTCAATATATTCTGACCGAATACGTAGTGATAAAGACGCAAAATTTCATGTGGAAAAACTCAGATTCAAAACATGGCCAGATCATATCTAAAAAAATATATCGTAAAATTGTATAATTATATCGTAATATAACTAATATCGTAATATAAGATAAGATTTAATATAAATATATAAATAACTCTTGTGTAGGATAATAGATGGCGTACAAAATTAACATTTGTGTATTCATAATCTTCTACAATAGCTACGGCCAAGAAATCAACGGCTTAGTGAATATAACAATTAAAGAAACTAAAGCCTAGTCTAAATAGACTCGGTGAATGCCCTATAACGGGTGAGTGGCGTAAAACGACCGATATGGTTTAAATGTTTAATAACTTTTTAAATATATTTATATTTTTATTTTAGAATTTTGTAAAGAAAACTGGGGGAATTGGAAATGGAACAGTACACAACAGAACAGCGATAAAAAATTACGAAAAGTTATGAAAAATATAAAAAATCTAAGACGTTTCTACATGTTATTAAGGGTGGCGCAAAACTACCGATATGAATTGTGTGAAAAAAGTTATTAAACATTCAAACCATATCGGTCGTTTTGCGCCACCCTGTACAATTTAAAGGAGTGTTAAAAGTATTATATACACTCAAAATATTGTATAAATTAATTATTTAAAAAAAAAAACTCTTACAAAATTAAAGTTACAATTTTAATTTTTTCATGATTATACAAATTCAAAAATTACTTATCACTTTAAAAAAAAACTCAATTTTTTACAATAGAAAATTGGTATTTCTTTGTTGAATAAAAATCTTAGAATTTTTACTTTTAAATTAAATTATTTTTCTATTTCTAAATAAAGGTAAGAATTTGAATAATATTTTTGCTTTCATAAATGTAAATGTAAAATCTTCAATATAAATCCAAATAAAATAAATATACTAATAATTTAAATAAAAAAAAAGTTGTCACCTTAAGACAGTTTGAAACTTTATTTCCATTTATTTAGATTTATTTTCAATGACAAGTAAAAAATTATTATAAAGTCATATTCATTCAATTTCATTTCATTTGAAAAAAAAACAAAAAAATTATTTAAAACAAAAGAAATTGTAGAAGGTTGGTACGATCCTACCTTTATATAATAAATTATTTCGCACAAAAAAGATTTTCTTATCATCAATCTTTTGAAGTAATAAATTTATGAGAAATAAAATGTTAAATAGAAACACAAGCTATCTCTTTTTTTTTTATTTTTTTTAAATTATTTAAATATGTTTTTATTTTATTTAAAAACGTATACGATCTATTAGAAATAAGGTAAGCAATATTGACACTTTAATTCAATAAGATTAAGTAATTGAATGTATATTATAGTAATGATAAATATTAAATAAATTTTTAAATTTCCTGATTTATAAAAAAAATTCCAATCAAATCAACTTTAAAATAAATAATCTGTAAGATTTTCTATAATAATTACTAAAGATATTAAAGTTTTGTATTGGATTTAATTTCTTTAAAAAAATTCATCAAAAAACAAACTATTAAATTACTTGTTATACTGTATAATGACTTCATTATATTCATATACTTTCATCATAATGACTTCATTATATATATTTCATTATAATATTATTTTTATCATACTACATTATACGAGTAATGATTGTTCAAAACAACTGTTAACTGTAAAATAAAATAAATTAATACTTTAAAAAAGAGTGAGAAAGAGAGAGAGAGAGAGAAAAAACAATTTAAATAACCACGACTAAAATACATTTATTTTTATACCTTTATAATTAACACACAAAAATAAAGTTTAATCGTTATATGTATTTGTATATTATAGTTTATTTCACGTAAATATATATATATATATAATTCAATAAAATTAAAATTCAATTAAAAACAATTCCTTTTTAATATACACATTTATATGAACTAACTTACATCCTTTTATACACACTAATACAATTAAATGGAAAAAAAACAATTTATAAATTTTAACAAACAGTTTATATAAGTTTAATATTAACAAGGTATTATATTTAATTTTCTGTTTTGTTATATATGTATTTTGTATAATGTATATATATATAAATATTATTGTTATTTATTACCGTTTTGTTTTTCTGGCCTGTTTATAATTATCTTTGTAATGTTTTCATTTAATTTTTTTGTGTAACGGTATAATTTTTTAAAACAAAGCCAAAAAGTATGCAACATTTTTTTTTTTTTTATTCAAACTAACGCATACATCACTTTTTTAATTGGTTTTTTTTTTTGTTTTGTTTTACAGCCTATAAATTTCATGAGATTTTACATTCAGATTTTATGAATAAAGGTTAATTTTACAAAATTGTATACATATATAATATATAAATGTATATTTTGTTGAGCAGAAATTTTCAATATACTTGTATAAATTAAGAGAAAATGCTCGTCACTGATACAAAATAATATGCTAATAAATTATATGGTAACAGTGAAATATGTTTTTAATGAAAATTTTTCTCAGAAAATTATTTCGAAACCTTAATTTTGTGAACTTTGAATTAATTAAAAAACAAAACGTAAAAGAATTAATTATGCCCGATCAATTTTTTTTTATACCCGTGCACGAACATAGTTCTAAGGGTATACTAAATTTGCTATACCGTTTTTGACGTAGGGAAGGAGAGGAGTAGTAGATATAGACCCTAAAGTATAAATAGGATATTGATCGGAATCAAAATGTAAATAGATCTAGCTATGCAAGTCCGTCTGCCTTAGGGTGCATTTATATTGAAGCTGCGATAAGTGATAAGAGCATCGATAAGAGCTTGGTGTGGAAAATTATATACATGATTTTAATAGAGGTGTTTATATTGAGCATCGCTTTGATCAACCATAAACAATATATAATTTTCTATGCTATGCTCTTATCGACGTTCTTAACACTTATCGCAGGATCTGTACAAAATATAGGTGGTCTAGAGTAAAAGATTCGTATAGCTGTCATAAATTTTATAATTTGTTTTATACATAATTAAGCCTCTAAGAGTCTAATAAGTTAAGTGAATTTTGCAAAAGTATCTAATCGGGTGTTATAATGTTAATATTATGTTCATGTGGGTATCCTACAGTTGACACAGTCTATTCTGATATTTTCCTCGTCATATTTGTTTATAAATAGAATCTCCAGCCAAAATATATCCGAGTTGGCTATTAGAGATAGTGGTTGAAGGCCTATTGTTTCTTTGTAATTTCTTTAGTAGTCAGCCATGCTAATCTTCCATGTAGAATAACTTATTTAATACACGCTTTTAAGGTCTGCAACTTTGTTTTCTTTAAAATTTGAGAGATTTTTGTACATAGCAAACTCAAGGAGATTTTTGGGATAAGCAAACTCAAGGCCCAAATTCCTTTATAAATACATAGTTAGATTAGATTAGGCCGGCGAGGATATTAAAGCTCAATAATATTACGTTATAAATTTTTCAAAATTATTAACTGAAATTTAAATAATAGAACAAAAAACTCTTAGATGGAAGCATGTTGTACCAGCTTAGCCATGTTTAATGGAAATAAGCTTTTTTAATCAGTTTTAAATTAAATATAAAAATATTAAAATATCTAAAATATTAAGAGTTCTTTAAATATTAAAAATGTTAATATAAAGAAGTTTTACTGTTTAATAAATTTTGTAAATAATAGTAAAAAACGCTTTTGTTTTGTAATTAATTTTCTAATTTTTCTTATTTTCTTATTTTTATTTTCCTGTATTTAAAGTGACCTTTAATTAATAAAAAAGGCAAAATAGACCGCCCTTGATAACAAAAAAGTAATTTTAAATGCAGAAAAAAAAAGGCAAAAATTAGAAAATAATAGAACAATAACGTTCATAAAAGTTAAATGTAATTTTATTAAGATCTAAAAAAAATAAAAAAAAAAATAATAATAATTATATTGAAATGGGTAATCATGACGAACTAAAGATTGATTACCTTAAAAAAAAAAGGCCAAGAAAACTTAAACTAATAGTAAAATTAATTCTCTATATATGTTCATTTATTTTAATTTATCTAAATGTCAGTTAATGTTAAGATTCCAGTAAAAATTATTCCGGTCATCAAGTTTTTAAAAATCTGTTCAAAATGATATTTCTTATACATTAGAATAACTTTGAGATTAATCCTTTAACAGATTTTTTATTTTTTTGTATTTTTTGTTTTCAAGAAAAGTTTTCTAATTAATGGATTACTTTTATCTATAATATTTTTGAAGAAATATTATAGAAAATAAATTAACCATATAACCTATTATATGTACATGTATATAATAGGTTAATCACATAAGTTTTTCCTGTGTTGAAAAAAAAATAAAAAAAAAAATATAAAAACTTGGTATTATTTATTTAATATGTCTTTGTTTAAGAATGAAAAAGCCTCTTAACTAGGATTGATAAGAAAATCTGTCACGTTTTTGTATTGTAAATGTGTAATTTATGGAATTAATTCCTGTGATTTTATTGATGAAAAGAGAAAATACGGAAGATTTTTAGCCCATTTTCAAAAAAAATTAGCCTATATAGTTTCAGTCTGCTCGTCCGTTCCGTCTGTATGTTCTAAAAACTTTTATTAAAGAAATTTTAACTATAAGTAAATATTGAAAAAAAAAACAGTAATTTCAATGGAGAATTTTTTTCTGAAGCCTTACCCGTTACGGAGCTACAGCTCCCCAAAGTCGACAAAAGCCCTATATTTAAACAGTTATAACATAAGTTCTATAATGTATATTTTCGATCCGAAAACTTTAAAAGACGGCTACTTTTATTAGCTTTACAAAATTTTTGAAACCCAAATGCTCTAGTATAACCATAAGATTTCATAGTAGAAATTTGGGAATCCTTTCCCATTTAAGGGCTATTAGGGTTTAAAAATTAAAAATTTCTTGTTCTAATAAATTAGTAACTTAATCACCAGTACCAGTATTTCCACAATCAGACGTTAAAATTGAAGCTCCATAATTTGTATTTCTATACTCGTTAACAGGTTTGTTTTGCTGCAAAACTTACTTCTCCTCCTCCGATCTGCTTAACATCTATAAAACTTATATCAGGCCGAAAAAGGAGTATAATGCACAAATTTGGGTTGGTGCTCTCATTACGGGATATCTTGAAAAAGTGCAAAATAGAGCTATTCGTCTTATAAATCATCCCAGTGTTACCTCAACGCTCACTGATAAAATCTCTTAGCCATCGTCGTACTGTTGGGTCACTGACCTTGTGTTATAGATATCATGTAGTGACTAACACCTGTTCTAAAGAAATCAAACAACTTATGTCTCCACTCAAGATTTTCCAATGGGGAACAAGGATGGCAACAGATGCTCATCCCTACACAGCCGAGCTAACCAGATGGCGTAACACAGCTTATGGAAATTCGTTTGTCATGCGCTCATCACGTCAATGGAACCATATTCCACCAAAAGTGTTCCCCAAAGCTGATAAGTATTTGTGTACGATTTAGCTAAATTTAAGAAGAACATTAACATCTTTCTTCTAAATATCCCATCCAATTTTCCCCATATTCCATAAACCAGAAATCCCAAATAACTTCCACCATAATCGCAATTCCTTCCATCTCCCCATCCCTGTAGCCAAATTGTACATTTGTATCACAGATTCTCTCCTAAGGTTTAGATAAAAAAGGATGTGGTTTTAGTGTGTTAAAATCGCACACTACCCAAAGAAACACCGCACAGTTTTAATGGGTGGCGGCTTTCGAGCTTTCCATTCCCTCGTAAAAAGAAAAAATAGGTTTTCTGAGTACATTGGGATTATATTCCAAGTATAGATTTCATTATTATGATTCAAAATTATTAATGAATTGATGAAATAACTAAATTATAATATTATCAATTTATTTTTATGTATATATTTTTTACTCTAAACGGTTTGGAAATGTGCCTTTTTAAAAACCCTTGGATTTTTTCATCACTAGTTTTTGAAAGAGTTTGATGATTTCATTTAATTAATATCTGTGATAAGAATTTTAAAACGTTTTTCTCACTTTAAAATTTAATTAAATTAATGACGAATGTTAATTTAATTAAATTCATATAATAAATTATTAATTATTAAATAATTTTCTTTTTAAAATTTTCTTAAATTTATTTAATAATCAATTCTGGTGTAGTTACACTTTACCACATCTCTAAAAAATTAACTAAATGTCAAAACATTATATATAGGTTTAAGTAAAACACATCACATTGCATGCTAGATTAAAATCCGAATATTAAATGTGCTCATGTGTGTATGCAAAATAATTAAAGTAATTTATATTGAGATTACTATATTTTAGTAATTTTAATTTATTAATTTTATTTCTTTTACGTGAATTATGATATTTTAATAAGAGATTAATACGTCATATAAACATATGAAATTTATTGAACCGTGAGTGATTAAATCAATTAACTGGGTATTCAAAAATGGTTTTGATTTTATTCAAAATACTATTTGGTTTGTTTTAAGTTAATTATATTAACCAAATAACAATTTATATCTGATTGTATAAATATTAGATAATTATATGTATGTACAATGGTCAGTAAAACATTATCGATTTTTTTTTATCTCCTAATTACATACAATTATTTGATTATTATTTGAATTACTAAAATAACTTTTTTATTTTAAAAAATAAAAGTCATACATATATGTTTAATAAATGTAAATACTTCAATTATTATCAAAAGTAATATATTATTTAAAAACGAATTTAAGATCTCATAGGGATGAAGAAGTTTTTTGGAAAAAATTATAAAACTTTTTTATAATTCAGGGTAGAATTTTTGTTAAAATTTTTAAATTACACGTGAAAAATTAAAAATAAATTCTTTGATAATAATAGGGAAAAAATAAAATTGTCTGTTTCACGCTACACAAAGAAGTGTGTATACGAGATAAAAAAATGTCATATCAAAATGTCACAAGGTTTTTATTTTTTTTTTAAAGTTCAAAAATTCAAGTACTTGTATTTTGGTATAAAGGTATATTTAAAAAGATATAATTGAAATAAGGTGCATATACTCCTATTTCAAAAAAAGGTAAAAACACATTTATACCTTAAAATTAAAAAAAATAATAAAATATTTTCACTCAGAAAACAAGTCTCTGTTGAACACTAGTATTGAATTATAATATGCTAAGATTTTATAAAAATTTAATTCTATACAATTAATAGCAAATAAAACTTTTAAGACTATGTTGCGTTTGACAAATCAAAATTACTTATATATTTATTTATTTATTTATTTATATATTAATTACGTACAGTACAATTATAAATATTTGAACGCAATTTTGGGACCCATTGCCAAATAGACATGTCGGCCAGCTGATAGATATTTAATTATAAGTTATTTCTATATAATTTTATATTGTTATATCCTATTTATTGAGTTTAACCGGCCAGGGATCTAACCCAGGCAAACTTATATATTATATTACAAAAAATTTATAATTAATTTATATAATTTTAAACTATTTCCCATTATCGTGGAGAAATATTAATTTAACTTGTAGAATGAAACTTCCTTTGTAGTTTATTTGAAAGTCACTGGATGTCACTTTGACATTTATTAAAATTTTACAAACAAAATTTTAAAAATTTCAAAATAGAATTTTATACGCTGTAATGGATGATTAAAAGAAATTTTGGATATTTTATATGTTATCGTAATTAATGCAGCAAATAAATTTTTATTAAAAATTAAAAATACCACTTGAATAAAATGAATAATAAATACTGTCAAAGTTAACAATGTAATGTATTAAAATGAGAATTTTGAATTCGTCAATTCGTTACTTTATTTCGTTTGATTACTTTGAATACTTTATGCGTTTAGTTAAGTTCCATAAGAAATAGTACAGTTCATTTCAATTGTCAAAATTTTCAAAAAAATCAAAGTAAGAATTTGATCATCACTTTTACGAATTAATACAGAAGAGTTAACTGATACTCCAAAATTTTAATTTTCCTAATTTTTATATTAAATTTAATTTTTTAGATTTTTAATACATACTTAATCTAGAAAATAAAACTTTTATTCAAAACGCAAGAAATATGTATTTAGCTAAATTAATTGCATACTTCTAGGATTAGTATAAAAATAATGATTCTTTAATCAAATAAATTTCAGTAATAATAACCAATCCACAATATTATTAAACACTTTTAATTAATATAATAAATATAATATTCAATATTTATATAATTATAAAACTTCATAAACAAATTTTACCCAAAAATTAAATTTAATTAAATTAAATAAATATTTAAATTTCTCAGTCTTTAAACGTAAAATGTTCTTATGGTACTCGACATTTGAACTTAACATATTCATACATGTGTTTTTATAATATATATATATATATACTTGTTATAAAATTTAAATACGTAACCTTCCTCTACCCAAAAAAGAAATTATTTTTCTCATTGTTTTTTGTTTGTGTTTGTTAATATGTTTGCTTCTAATATAATGACTTGAAATAAAGGACACAGATGTCAAGGAATTCACATGTTCTGACATTTTTCCTTCAAATTTTTTGTTAATTTTTTTTACAGTTTTTATTTTCACATTTTTTTTTTCACTCTCGTTGTCTCATTTTTTCTTGATTTCATGATATTTTTATGTCAAGTGTAAACAAAGCTTAAGGATGTACAAAGTTTTAAGGTTTAAGAAAATTATTTAATCAGACTTTAAATGAATGTTGAACATGGGCTCAAAAATATAATCTTAAAAAAACAAAATGAAAAGTATTTTTTTAAATGTATCCAACACAAAGAAACAAAATGAAGAAGGTGAAAAAGAAACAATCAGAAATAAAACATAAATAAAATAAAAACCTAAAAGTAAACCTAAAAATTACGTTTTTTGGTACCTGCAAAAAAAAAAAAATTTAAAAAATGGAAAAGTAAAAAATAAAATTATATTTTGTTCTGTTCTGTGTATCTTTTCTCTCTTTTTAGCATATTTTCAAAAGATTTTGTAAAAATGTGGTTATGTAGTTTAATTCTGTCCTTCCGTAAGTTTACAAAAACTTTTACATCGTTTGAAATAGAGAAAAGAAAATTAACTGCGGATAGGTATTGCAAAAAAAATAATTTCATGGAAGAACAAAATTTTTTTGTAGCTCCACCCGTTACGGAGCTGCAGCCCCCCAAATGTTGAAAAAGCCTTAATTTTTCATTGTTTAAGAAGAAAAAACAATTTCGGAAGGATGGAAATGCACTTAGATTCTCGAAATTATCCATCTCGAAATATTACCATAATTTGGGAACTTTTCCTATTGAAGGCTATTCGAAATTAAAAAAAATTTTCCATTTTATAAATCCGTAACTTAGTCACCAGAGCATATATTCCCAAAATTAAACTCAGCAGGAAACACTGTATAGTTTTCAAAATGTGCTTGTTTAAAAACCCACGGTTTTTTTTATCACTTTTGTTTTTTTTTTTTTTTTGGGGCTCAAAATTAAATATCTCATTTTTAATCTTAATTCTATTTTTTGGAGAAAATTGTAATAATGGGAATAATGAAAAAGAATAATATTCTATAATTAAATTGGTTTTTTTTATTAATACTGAAAAAAATTTTTTTTTTTTTTTTATTAATACAAAGACTAGCTATTAAGCAAAGCTAAAAGCAATTTTAGAATATAACGAGGAAGATTATAGTTGCCCTTGTCAACTTTTAGATACCCGTGCATACCCACTATAATATGAAAAATAAACCGTTATTTATTTCTATAATGCTAGAAAAAATTTAACTCATTATCCTATAATTTTTGATTAAAAAAAAAAAAACAAAAAAAAAAATATTAATTCATTATCCCATAATTTTTGCTTAAAAAAAACAAAAAAAAAAAAAAAAAAAAAATGCCCCACCCTTAAAGTTGGTCCGAGTGATATCCAGTAACTTGTCCTATTACTTTACCTGCCCAATTTTAATTTTAACCTCCTAGCTTTATTAGATTCACAGTTATTGAACTGAAAACTTTGTATGGCAGCACCCCGAAAATGGGGCCGTAACATTTTGAAAATTTATGTAAGTGCTTGATTCATTATATAACTAACAGTTTGTAATTTTCATCCTCGTAGTATAATTAGTTTTGAAGAAATTCATATTGGTGCAAATAAGTTGTATGGCAGCCCCCCGATAATGGGGCCG
This sequence comes from Dolichopus griseipennis, assembly GCA_963082915.1. Classification (NCBI taxonomy): domain Eukaryota; kingdom Metazoa; phylum Arthropoda; class Insecta; order Diptera; family Dolichopodidae; genus Dolichopus; species Dolichopus griseipennis. Next base: position 26,967 of record CAUJBZ010000225.1, read on the forward strand.
TGACATTTTGAAACTTCATATAAGTGCTCGATTCAATATATAACTAACAGTGTGTAATTTTCATCCTCATAGTATAATTAGTTTTGAAGAAATTCATATTGGTGTAAATAAGTTGTGTGGCAGCTCCCCGAAGCTTTGGTCTGGTTTTAACCAAAAAGAATAGGGAACCTAAAAAATGTCCAAAAAATGTTTTGTGTAAATTTCAAAACTCTAGCTCTAATTTTTCAATTCTATCTCTTGTAATTAATTTTTAATTCACAAATACTTATATTAAAACCAAGCAAAATAAGCATCATATTATAATCATACTCATATAATGATCAGATCATCATGATCAAAAATTATCATCATATTCATAATTTTTTTTCATTTTAATTCATAAATCTCAAAGTACAAAGTCCAAATCTAAAATTTTTTTAAAAATTTTACGCATCATTTAAATCGTATGAAATCGAAATCGTTATCTACTTTTTGTAACAAAAACAAGAAAACAAAACAACAAAAAAAAACAATATTCATATAATTTCATGTTAAATAAAAATTTCAAATTTTTATATGAAAATATGGGAGTTAAAAAAGTTAGTTGTTCGAGAGCTACCCGAAGTTTTCCTCCGATCTTAACCAAAAAAAATAGGGAACCTAGAAATTGATTGAAAAATATTTTGTGAAAATTTCAAAACTGTAGCTCTTTTAGTTTTTGAGTTATCGTGCTGACACACAGACGGACGGACGGACGGACGGAGGGACGGACGGACGGACGGACGGACGGACGGACGGACAGACACACATAGCTAGATCGACTAATTTTTCGATTCTGAGCCGATACGTACCCTTGACACTATATCTAGCTCGTCTAGATCGATGCGTTACAAACGGAGGAGCAAATCTAATATACCCGATGTCATATATGTATGCACGGGTATAATAAAAAAAAAAAATAATAATTTTATTAACAAACATATGTTACTTTAAGTACACATTTAAATATATTTTTGAATATATACGTATATAAATATAAGAGGCAATTTTCAATTGATTATATATTTTATAAATTTTGTATGTTATATATTATGTACATATATAATTAGATACATATATGTATATATAATGAGAATAGCACCTGACATAATAACAGCTATTCATATAATTATTTACAATTCCTAAATAAGTTAATAAAAAGAAAAAAAAAAATTTGTTTTTAAAGATAAAAATTTAGGGAGTGGGTCACAATTGTCAAAAAAAAAAATCTTGTTATTTTTTTATCTTGCATTATAAAATGTTTCTCTTTAAAATCTTGAATAACCAAATTTTTCACAGATAAAATCTTGCAAAATATTTTCGAAAATAGATTGTTGGTTTGTTTTTAAAGAATTTATTCATATATGTGGGATTTAAATTTTAAACTAAAACAAATTATTCTACTGAGCTTATATGGCAACACTATTTTGTATAGAAGTGACATTCAAGTTTCAGATTGCGGTAAATTTTCACTCCATGTTTTGTTTTCTTTTGTTCAACACTTGTAGTAATAAAGGGAACGTTGATTTGTTTTAAAAAAAAAAAGTATATGTTGGAATTATAGCTGGAATAGAATTTAAATTTTAAAGTAAAGTAAATTTTGATTCCCCTTTGTTTTAAAGCAAAGTAAAGTAAATTTTGATTCCATTTTGTTTTAAAGCAAAGTAAAGCCAATTTTGATTATATTTTTTTTTAAAAAGTAAAGTTTAGTAAAAAAAGAAAACTAAAATTGTAAAATTAACTGTTATACATGTTATTAATTAAAGAAATTATATATTAATTATATTTTACTAAAAATTCATAAAGTAATTTTAATTTTTACATGCAACTTCAGCTACATCAAATTGATTCAATTTGCATTAACCAAACTCAAATATAATTTAAGTTATATATTTTCACATTATTATGTTTATTTGATTTTTTTCAAACTTAGTAGAGAATGAATAAAAGATTTACAATTAAAAAAGCGATGTGAAACCTTTATACGTCAAGCCGAAAACGGAAGGCAAAAATTGTTTAATGAATAACACATAATGTAGTTTCATAAATTAAATAAAATTTATTTTAATTTTTTTGTAATCGAAGGAACTTCAAAATTAAAACCACAGACATGTGTATGAACCAGTGATGGAAACCATTTAATTTTTTTAGTTGGTTTGGTTTCGTGGTCCGAAAATATTATAGCCTTGGTTTTGGTTTTGGTTTCGGTTTGCCAAGCCATGAAAACCTTGGTTTGGTTTTGGTCTTGGTTTGGTTTTATTGAAAGGAAATCAATAAAGTAAATCTTCAATTGAATATATTATAAAAAATAATTTATTAAAAAATTAAAAATATAACAAAAACAGAATAATAATAAATTCAAATCCAATATAAGTAAATCCACCAGCATTATAAAAATAAAAACTATATATATAGGAACTGAAAATAAAAAAATTATCCATTATTATATTATTTACAACATATATGTAACATTAAAATTACCTATAAAAACGAGATCAGGAGTTTAGTTTTAGTAAGAGCATATTTTGCCTATACCTCTTCCCCCAACCTTTCTCTTTGATCACTTAAAATAAATTTAAGAGCAGAAAATGCTCTTTCAACAGACACTTGCGTAGCAGGTACAGCAAAAATAATTTGAGCAATATTGTATAGTTCTATTTCAGATTGTTTTCTATTTTCCCAATATAAAATAGGATTATCCGTTTTTGGTATCCTTTTTATATTGTCAAAAGCGTCAATTCAATATGAAATTAAAAATGTTGCAAATTTTTTATTCGTGAGGGCTAGATTATGCATTTCAAAATGAAAAGAGCTGAATTGCAAGTTTTGTTTTGAAAATGTCTAATGACTTTTTAAGTAAAAATTTTAATTGCTCCTGCAGGATTTTATTTCATTTTAAATTAAAACCATAAAACCAACTAATTTTTTAGTGGTTTTGGTATGGTTATGGTTTCTGTATTTTAAGTTATGGTGGTTTTGGTTTTGGTTTTGGTTCCTTAAATTTTGACTGGTTTTTTGGTTTTTTGGTTTGGTTCAAAACCGGTTTCCAACCCTGGTATGAACAAATAATTAAGGAGGTTTTTAGAGTTGGTTTCAAAATCAGAATTATACGCCTTTTACAGAATATTTATACCTTTTTCAAATAAGCCTTTAACAACATATTTTTATATATGTATATGAAATATAGATGATATGTATTTCTACAAATAGATAGATATACATATTGATGTATATGCGAGTTGTTTTAAAATAAAAATTTAAGGAGCGATTCTAAATCCTGATATCTAAGGTCTGAATCCTGCACGATCAAATCCACCTCTGAATGGATGTTTATTAATGTTTTAGCGCTTGATACAAAATCAAGGTTTTAATTTGTTTAACGATGGGATTGGGGGTAACAGTTCCCACTTTTTTAAGAACTGAGTTTGACATAAAAAATACATACAGGTTTTAATCTTAGTAGATTTTGTCAACCTATAAGAACTTATAACAATTCGGAAGTATGCAAGATTTTGTCGCATAAGATTTTGCCGTATAAGATAATGTTACAATCCCAAAAAAAAATTGTCTTCTCTGAAATCAAAAAAAAAACAAAAATTATAATAAAAAAATAAAAATTTTATAAAAAATTTCACATTTAGGTTCTTTATAAAATGTCGTATATTTTGTGTGAAATGTACTTTGAATTTATTCTCCGTAAGGTATATATCTAAAATAAAAATTTGTTTTATTTATTTTTTTTGCTTTTAATCTAATGTCTGTTTAAATCTTCTTCAGAAAAAAAAAAGAAAAAAATATATTTTTTCTTAATAATGTGAAGGAGATTTTAAATGTAGGTCCCAACTTCGAAGAAAAACAATGATGAAGACAAAAGCAAGTTTCTTTTTTGAATTTAAAAGGTAATAATGTCAATCAACATTATTTCTTTTTTGTCACCTGCTGATATATATATATACATAAATTTTATATTTATATGTATATTAAGAACTTACTTATTTCTTTTTCTTCCATTAAATTTTATACGGAAATAAGTTCCATAGTGGTTTTCATTTCCGGACAACCATTTTTATAATTCATCGTTTTCAGCAAATTTAAGCGAATAAAAATTTATAATTTGTTGGTTTTGTTTTTTTTATTTTTTATTTTTTTATTTTAATTTTTTATTTTATATTGATTAGATGGAAAATAAAAAAATTCCAGTAAGTAATTGAAGTTCTAATTTTCTGTTCATTCATTTTCAAAGATTTATTATGTAATAGAAATTTTTCCAATTTTTTTTTCTTATAAAATAAAAAATGTCATTAATTTAATTTTTTTTATTTTATTTTATATAAAAGAAAATTTATATTGAAAATAATAAAACAATTTTTCTTAAGAAAAAAAAAAAATAAAATTACCTTAATACAATAAAAAAAAAATTGTTTAATAGCTACGTATTGAAAAAAAAATTTTTATTTACATTAAAATTGTGAACCGTGTCTTATCGTCAAGTTTTGTATTTTATTTTTTTTTTTTGTTTTTTTCATGTATAGGTAAATTGTGCAAAAGAATTTACACATTAATATATATTAGAAATTTTTTTTCAAAATATATATATATGTATAATATTTCTTATAATTTATATTTTCAATCAGACCTATAAAATAATATTGAGTAAAATGGTACTTAAGTACTGTTCCCAGTATCATTACCTGATACTTATTACTTTGTCAAGTACCAATATTAGATTTTAATACTTATAATATTTAAGTCTAAGTAAAATACTGAAATACAATCAAGTTAAGAATTTTTACTTATTAGTTCTCAGAAAGTAATTGAATTTTTTAATTTAATTACTTTGGTAATTATTTTTGATACTTAAAAGTATTTTCAAGTACTTTTATACCGGGAAATATTTAAGTATCATGAATTTAAGTATTTTTTAAATACTCATTAAAGTCAATTGAATAAATAGAACTGAGCTTGAGTTTACGATCTCATATCATAATCTTATTAAATTGGTACTTAGGTGACAAATATCACATAATGGTTCTGATAATTATACTAGTGCTTAAAATATACAGATCAGTTTTCAATATGTGAAAAGTAAGTAATATTTGTAGTATTAAGTGATTTTTTTTTAAATCCTAAGAGAGAAGAAAGACTTTAAAAGGCTCCTGAAAAATTAAACCCTTTCCCGTAGTGTAAGATTCCTGCTCATTTAAAAAAATCGCTCATAACCAAAATAATGGTTACGGTAAAAGTTTAAACTTATCTTAAGGTAAGGTTTTATAAACATCCATCATGGGTTGAATTGAAAATCCAGACGGAATAACTTGGCTTTCTTTTTTAATCTTTTATGAGTAGTATTGGAAAACACAAATGGGAGTAATATATGGGTTCGATGTATAAAAGAGTTCTTATATTTCAGAGTTGTAGCTCGACAAAGCCCTATAGAATATGAATGAAATTGAGCTTCTAGGTGACGTCGAAAAAGTAGAGTTTTTTGCATAATATTTTTAACTTTTCCTGAAATACTACTTAATAAATATTTATAGTACAGACATGGAACCCCTACATTTCGGCGGTGACTAATTAATAATGAGGCTAAGTATTTTGTCAATTTCATTTTTAATACGAATAGCTTTCTTCTTTTTGTATCTTATAGAAATATTGAAAAAGGGTACTGTGTACTCTAAAAAATATGTGAGAACTATACTCAAGTTTCAGTCGAAAATAAGTATTTATATATTTGAAGTAGATTGAGAGATGTAAGCTATTCTTTATTCATGTTTAACCATCCCAGGCATTTTGCGGCATTTTTTTCGACCAAACGATAGTTTTCCATTTATTTTAATTTATTTCCAGCTTTTAAAGGATTCGGAGTTTCGTTAAAACTTATTTCCATTAAAGTAACCAAAAATATAATACGAACATAATCCTAAAAGTATGCAATCAAATTTGTAATTATGAATTTTTATTTACGAAGGCTTATAAAGATTTTTAAACCAGTTAATTATGATTTTTCAAGCTTTTTTTAATCTTTACAAAAATTTTTATAAAATGTACCAATTATTATGGTTTTACAATATTATTTAATATATGTGTATATGTATTTATGCATATATATATATATATATAAATGTTAATTATTAAAAAATGCTTTTGTTCGATTGAGTTTACTATCCGTATACTATAATTAATCAGTTAATTAATAATTATATCGATATAATGAAAGCACTTTTAATACAAAAGTATGTGCATAAAAATTTAATTAAAGCAAAAATTTAAAAAAAAAATTTAATGACAGTGAAAAGATAAACAATTTTATTCCAGAGCAGAGAAGGTTTATTTTTAAATTTTTTTGTTTTTGTACAAAAACCAACAATTTGCAAAATCACACGTTCTGTATAAAACCACACGTTCTTTGGGATTTCTCTTGTTTGTTTTTTTATTTGTTTTTTTTTTTTTTGTGTGAAGTTTTTATTTTTTTTTTATACTTCAACTTTTTTGTAATTAAGTTTACGAATTTCAAAATTATAAACAATATTACTTAAATTATAATAATTATATGTAATAGCCTTTCTACAATGAATGGTCTCATTACGCTCTCTACACGTAGATATCTGTCAAACTAAGGTAAATGTATTGAATAGTATAAAAGCGTCTACAATAGACGCAACCATGACGCAGCCATAACGTAGCCATTAAAAAAGTTGTTTAACTTTTAACTATTTCGCTTGCTCTACGTATTCAAATGTCAAATAATTGAACTTTGAAAAATATTTTTAATTTAGGAAATTTGTAAACAAAAGAATGCCAAAAAACGCTGTCATGTACTTTTCATTTTGCACACTCCTTGGTTGACTACGTAATGAGAGCGAAACGAGAGCATTGTTGATAGGCAGTAAAGCATACTTCAAAAATTTTAGAAATAGAAACAGTTCCCAAAAACATTTTCAATTTAGATTTTATTCCCTTATTAAAATTTCAATTAAATTATTTAATTTTTAAAATAAAATTCTAATTTTAACCTATAGATGATCATTTAAAATTTAATGGAAATTTTAACAAAATAATTAAAATTTAATTTGATAATAATTAGACCAATTTACTGTTGTTTTCAAATAATAAAAAAATTTTGCAAATTATAATTTTATATAATATATTTGAAAATTATTTGAAATATAAATAACCATAATTGCCCTCCAAAAAAAATTTAATTGCATTTTACATTTTATTTTAAAATTAAATTTTTAATTTAAATTTAAAAATTATGGATACCGCACATTGAATATTCATCCAATATAAATACTAATAAAACAAGTGATTAAACAGTAGTAAGTCGATACGACCTACTTAGTAATACCCTACACCTGAAAATTTCAATTTAATTTTAATATCCGTAAGTACTGCCAATATAAAGCATTTAGTATTTATAAAATGTAAAAAAAAAATTTTTTTAAATATATCTATATTTAAATATAAATCTAAATTGTATAATTAAGGACACCATTTTGGTTTTTGAAGACGTGACAATTAAACGAATCCTCACTTCAATTCTTCTTAGATTCTTGGAACATTTACTGGAAAAAGGGTATAGTTTATTTGTTCTAAATTTGAGTTTTCTTACTTTATTAATTTTGAAGATATTGCTGTTAGATCTTGGGAGGTGTGTGAGAGGTACCTGAACTACTACTCCAATTCATTTCAAATTTCGGAGACATTATGAAAATGAATCAAAACACTCTTGTACCAAATTTCAAGTTTCTAACTTTATTAATTTTGAAACTATGCTTGTTAGATTTTAGGAGGTGTGAGAGAGGTACCTGAACTACCATTCCAATTCATCTAAAATTTCGGAGATATTATGAAAATTAATCAAAACATTATTGTACCAAATTTACAGTTTCTATCTTTATTAATTTTGAAAATATGCCTGTTGAATCTTGGCAGGTGTGTGGGAGGTACCTTATCTACCACTCCAATTCATCCTCAATTCATCCCAAATTTTAGAGGTATAATGAAATCATGACAAATCACCCAATTGTGCCAAGTTTCAATTTTCTAGTTATATTAATTTAGAAGATATGCTTCTTAGATCTTGCGAGGTATGTGGAAGGCACCCAAACTATCACTCCAACTCATTCCAGAAACACAACGGAAACATGAACAATCAACTTTCTACGAAGGTTCTTGAAGGTTCTATTTTTATTAGTCTCGGAGATATGATTGTTTAATTTTTATTTGATTTGAAAGCATCCAGAATCCGAACCCAGGGTCCGATCCAAGAACGATCCTATTTGCAATCTCCGTCTTTCTTTAGTTATTATTAGTAATCTACAATATAAATTTCAAGAATTTGTTTCCTTTTTTTTCTACCCTATTTTAGGTGTTGGGTATAAAAACATTTGAGACGAAATTTTCAAAAATAAAATAATAATTTTACAAATAAATTACAAATAAAATCATAAAATATTTTATAAAATTTTCTATTATTTTATTTGATAATATTTAATAATTTTATAATATACATATTATGTATTATATAAAAACTTACCACATGACATAAAACTTTTCCAAATATCCATTCTTTTAAAAATGTATATAATGGTGTAAATGGTATCGCCAATATACATAACATAATATCAGATAATGCTAAATTACTGATAAATAAATTTGTAACAGTTAACATTGATTTATTACTAAATACAACATAACAAACAAGAAAATTTCCAAATATTCCCAATATAAAAATTGATGTATAAAGTGAACCAAAAATTATTTGAATTGCTGTATTATCCATTAAATCAGTATTATTTTGTCCTATTATATTATTATTTTGTTTTATTAATGCTGTTGTTGCTGTTGTTGCTGTTGCTGTTACTGTTTTATTATCAATTTCTGTATCCCATTGTTCTGTGATATTTGTTAATAAAAATACTGTTGTTAAATTACTATTATCCACAAATGAATTATTTTCCATTATTTGGTTTTAATTTAATTTTTTTTTTTTTTTTTTTTGTTTTTTAAAATTATATTTAAAATATAATATTATTATTTTTAATTTTGTTCTTTTATATTTTATGAAAATTGTATGAAAAGTTTTTTGTGTAAATAAAGAAGAAAATAATTATTTCTTTTTTTTTATTGTTTTTTATTATTTAATTTTCTTTCTCTCTTTTTTACAATTTAATTCCAATTTTTTTGGTTAATTATATTGAATTTATCTTAGTATACTGATCTGATATTAATGGTGGATATTGATGATAGTGATTATTTGATTATTTTTACCATAAAAATATTGAAAAAATTTTCTTAATTGCATTTTCATAATTGAATATTTTTTGAGTAATTCATAGGTTTTAAGGTAAAAAAAAAATCACAATGTGATAAAACCTGAAATGAAAAAAAAAAAATTAAATTTAATTACTTATATTTATAATAATAATATACTTTTTTTAAATTAAAAATTTTTATATTTTAAAAAAAGGAATAAATTTATACAAAATACACTAAATATATTAGTTAATTATTATAAATATGATTGAATGTACCATACCTACATTTTTGTACCTTAGCTAGTGAATTTCAAGTATTTTGGTACTTAGATAAGAAAACCAGTATCAGTACCGATACAAGTGCCAGTAAAATTCAATTACAAGTACATGGTAGCATTGAAACATATTAATTCCAGTAAAATACTTAGTTTCCAGTAAAAAAACCTATTTTTCAGTAAAAATACCCATTTTTCAGTAAAAATACTCACTTTTCAGTAAAAATACTCATTTTTCAATAAATATACTCACTTTTCAGTAAAAATACTGGTAAATATAAGTATGTATTAATATCAAAAATATTAATTAAGTACTTAATAAGTTCTCTCAATTACCGGTTTTACTATATAATACTTGTAAATACTGGTTAGTACTGATGATTACTGATTGAAAGTGGAAAGTACTGGTTGATACTGGTAAGTACTTGTTGATTTTGTTAAAATACTAGTGGATACCAGTACTAGGATTTTTAAAATACTAGGTACCAATACTACTGGATTCTAATACTTTTTGCATACTCAATACTAGCATTTGAATATTAATGATTATAATTTTCAGTATTGATACTGGTATTTAAAAGGTACTATTACTTTAAAATCACCAACTCTCAGAATGTTGAAACGTATTAATATGTAACTATTATTAAGCTAATGTAATTACAAATCTTAAAAACTATTATTTAAAAGAAAAAATTATATTAAAAAAATATTTCATTCAAAAACATTTTTTTAATATTTTTCAAATATATCTATATTATCCCGAAAAAATAAAAACATATATATACAAAATAATTATATATACAAAATTATATTATATATTTTTATAATTATCCTATTTTTGGAGTATTTTCTATTAAAAAATCAAGGTTATCAACTGTTTATACCTAGAAAAAAAATTTCCTTTGATTTATTCATGTAAAAATAAGAAAAAAAAATTGTTTTAACCTACACATATTAGTGATACAATATAATATAATACTATAATTAATTATTTTCATTATTAAATATACATGTATATAATATATTTCTACAAACATATATACTGATATATTAATATTAAATAAAGGGTAACTTAGTGGTTAAATAGTCAGACCTTTGACTTGTTTGTTTTTTTTTTTCTCCTTTTTCTTTTTAATCGCATAACTTATGAGTACCCATGGATATTCATATAGATTTGTATATATATATGTATGAATATTTATTTATTTTTCACTTAAATATATACATATATTTAATATAAAAAACAAAATAAAACAACTGTTGCTTTTTACAGTATTTATTTTTTTTTTTTTGTATGAACATTCCAATACGTATAAGTATATAAATGTGGGTGTTAAAAACCCACAAAAAAAAAAGGACATCCGGTCACTAAATCCCAATTTTCCATACAATTACTTGTAACTTTTTTTTTTGTTAAATTTTTAAGCAAAATATATAAAATTTTTTTTTTAAGTTTTTGTCTGGCAAACCATAAAATTTATTTTATACATATTCATTAAAAAAATTTTATACATATATATATATATTCAAATTATTAAAGTAAATAAATTTTGTAGTTATTTTCATACATTGTATATAATATATATATATAATTTTATATATATTGTATATATATATATATACTTTGTATATTGATTTTTATAGTATTAAAGAAAAATGAATATTTATTAAAAAACAAGTACTTTAATTAATTTTTATATATCATAAAAAAATTGTAAAGGTGTAACCAAGCCACAAGTATGTGCATTGAACATATTTTTTGGTTCAAAAGACTTATTGGTTTTTTGAAAATAAATTTTTTATTCAATATAATTTTATAAAAATGTCGTTTGTATTTTTTTTGCTACTGTTTTTTTATGAATTTTGATTACATTTAAATATGATATGGTAATTTTATAAGTACCCCTTGAATATCGAGTTATTTTTTATAATAACGTATTTGGGTTGAAAAGTTTCATATAAAATAAAACATCAATAGGTACAACATGGTTACAAAATTTTAAAACGATTTTTAAAAAAAACATTTTTTAATATAAAATATATGAGATAGTAGAGTGGTAAGTGTAGATAGTAGAGAGACGTCCTATGCCCCACCAGGGGTTCTAGGATCCAGTAAGTAAGTAAGAGTTGTGAGAGAATTTACAATTTCTTTTCGTTTTAAAGCTTAAACTATTTAATAATCTTATATTGAGCACGCACTTTAAATCTGATATAGTTTTTGGAAGCTGATATAGACATGCCTGATTAGAGTAGTTCAAATAATTTTATTTCGAAATAGAACTACTTGATCAATTTAATAATAATTTTATATTGCTTTAGAATTGATAAAATATCTTAAACCTTATTTAAAGTGCTCCTAAAGTTATTGAACTCTACTGAAAACACTAAGGCAATAATTTGATCAAAACAGCAGTACTTATTGAAATATTTAATTAGTAATTAAAGCCACGAGATGTAAAATTATGCTTAAATTACAATAAAAAAAGGTTTAAAATAATCAAAAGATTCCTTGGTCATGAAATATTCAAAATTACTGTGTTTATTGAAGCATAAGGGTTAAAATTCTACTGAAATTACTCAAATTACAAGAATTTGTTAAAGGAGTATAGTATTATATATAATATTTTTAAAAGCACCAGCACGTAATAAAGGTTGCTGAAAAATAGTAAAATTTTTTTATAAATTGCTGCTACTGAAAGGTAGACTTGAACGAATACTAAATTCTTGGAATAACCTCAAAGCGTCTGAAGTTATAAACTTAACAAATTTACGGCTGGGTGGAACAGTGGTTGAGTGCCGACCTTCCATGCGGAAGGGTTCGGGTTCGAATTCTAGTGAAAGTGAAAAAATTTTTCTGGTTTTCGACTCGACTCAGCTGAAATAAATTCTGGAACTTTTTGAACATTTTTGAACTTTCAAATTGACTGTGTTTAGTAACTAAAATATTTCTAGTACTAACTCTGAACTTTTGATTAAATTTCAATAATATTTATAAGACAAATTCGATTTAGAATACTTTGATTACTTAATCTAAATACTTTGATTACTTAATCTAAATACTTTGATTACTTAATCAATTTGAAAGTTTAAAAACAAGGTCTGAAAGGGGTAAAATTGATTTAAACTGAAATTTATAAAATTTTTAAGAGATTATAAAGTCCAAATAAGTTTTAGACCTTATTTTTAAACTGTCAAAATTGATTAAGTGACCTCAGTATTAAATAACTAAAAGTTTTCTAGATCGAATTTGATAATGAAGGCTATTTGCTTAAACATTTAGCACAATTTGAACACTTGTACCAAATACTTTCAAAAATTTCATCTTTAATCTCTAAACATTTAAAAACTTTTTTACTACAGTGTTTTAAATTCTTTTTTTTTTATATATATGTACATACATATTTTTTACACAAATATGGTTTTTAAAAAATATTTTGTGTTTTTATTCAATGAAATATAAAATTTATTCATATTATTCAATTATTACCATAAAATATTTTTAATATAATACGAAAACTTTGATCTTATTCCATTGGAAGCTATTTTAAATATATTAAAAAAAAAAAATGGAGAAATTATCAAAATTTTTGAATAAAAATTTTATATAAAACATTATACTAAATCATCAATCATTTTATTTAAATCACTTTTCTCCAATAATTCTAACCTAAAAAACCCTTAATAACATTAAAAGAATTTAAAAAAAAAAAAATTTTATATATATATATGTATAGTAAATACTTATTTCAGCCCTTTTAATTCTTAACAAGCTACATGATTCATCATAGATTAGAGATAGACCTATGATGAAATATCATATATGATAATAAAAATATATATATATATAGATGTAATAAATTTTGGTACATTATATTCTTCAACTAAAAAAAGTTTTTTTTATGCTAATATTTCTGAATATTCGACATGAAATTATGATGCAGTGATAATCACACATTTAAAACAAAATACTGATGTAATTTTTTTATTTATTTTTGAACTATCATAAAATATCATAAAATAAAACAAATTTTAAAAATACATGTTTCTTTTGTTTATTTTACAAAAATATTCTACATTGTATATATAGGGAGAAAATCAGTTTTGTATAAATTCATTTTGCAAAATGATTTTTTACCTAATTTAATTTGATATTTTGCCATTGAGAAAAGACTTATTGCAGAGAACCTTTCCTTTTTGTGTCCTTTTAGAAATACTTTTGACAGTAAGGACACTTTCCTAAAAAGACTTTGAAGACATTATAGAGTTTTCAAAATTTTCTAAGGTATTATAAACTGCAGAAAATTTATAATCACTTTCCAGAATAATAATATTTGTTTATATTAATTAATTTAATTTGTTAAGTAAGAAATGGCAACTCCTCGCAATTCATAATATAGATATATTATATATAACAAATGAATAAAATACTCTCAAAACATAACCTATAAAATTTATATTTCATATCTACTCAAATAGGATTTGTTTATTTTATACCTTACAAATTTTGTTTTTTCAGTTAAATATATAAAAATATGAATACTTTATATAAAGCTTGAACGGTTTAACGCAAAAATTACTTAAATATTAACTTCAGCGCTCTTTTGACAGCTTATAATTGTTTATGTTTTTTCGGCCATTTATATCTATAATAACTTATTATTTTATCGGAGAATATTGAATTTATTTATCGTGTAAAATAAAATTAAATCTAAAATTAAATTAAATTTTTACTTTACTATCAGTTCACTATTTGAAAAATTTAATATACGCTTTCAACATTGCGTTGCATTATACTTAAAAAAATTGATAGCTGCGTTTTTTGACATTTTGTAACTTCGATTCCATGGCTACGCTCATTTTGATCAAGGCATTAAGGTTATGTAATTTATTTTTATTTATTTAACACTTCCTATTCCCTTTTGATAGTATACTATATTCCTCTCTTTCTAAAGTTAAAAATATATGCTAAAATTACATCATTAAAACCAGAATATTCATACATTCATACAATTTTATTACTGATGCTGCCATTGTGAAAAAATTTTGCTGGTTGCCATGAAAATAATAAAATGTCATCGTTTCTTTATTTTGAAGACTATTTCACTGAAATGAGCTTTGTGAATACATAGCTATACGTAAATCTTTATATGAAAATATATGAAAAATTATTTATGATTTTATTAAATGTCAAAAACTGGCCAGTATTACAGCGAATACTTTTTGGAGTTGTGCTCAAAATAAAGAAAATTTCTGTTTTTCAGAATACTAGTTAAAGAAGTTTCTCTCGTGACTAAAGTGTTCTAGCAATAGACTCAGTATATTAAAAATCATTTTTTCGAAGCACCCCCTTTTTTGTTAAATCTGTGAATTGGCATTTTACTATATAAGTCACTAATGTCATATAGCCTCAGTCAAAATATCTTTAAGCCAATTAGGTTTAGTCAAACGCGTCTCTCACCCACATTGCCTAGTATCTACATGTATTCTGGGAAAATATTTCAGCGAAATATACATTTTTACATATACACTGAAATAGAAGAAATTTAATCTACAAACAATCAGCGATGATATTTTATCTATTGAAAAACAGTAAATTGAATCTGCTTCAAAAAAAAAAAAACAAAAAATCAAAAAAAAAAATAAACGTTAACAATAATTTTAAAAAACGTTCAAATAAAAATTTTTTTTTTTTTCAAAATTAAGTTGATTTTTTTTGTTGTATTCTAACACAATGGTTTTGAATTTCGCACATGTTTTTACCATATAAACAGTGAAAAAAAAACCATCAAATTTTTTGTTTTTTAAGACTAAAGTACCCTTGCCATACAAATAAAAAAAAATGGAACGCATAACTTCTTAAAAGTTCTTTTTTTTTCTTAAATTTAGAGGAAATACAATAAAAAAAAAAAAATAAACATAAAAATCGTAAGCGTACAAAAGATCTTCAATAATAGCCTTAGGAAATAAATAAAACTGCCCATTTTAATAAAAAACACAAAATCACAAAAACAAAAGTCAAAGAAAAAATAATATTGTTGCTTTTGTTTGTTGTTTTTGTTTGTTGTTATTGTATTGTCTGGAATCACATTTAAAAAAAAAGACGATAAAGGAAATGTTGTCCTTAAGGACTAAGTTAAATATTCTCAAGATGTTCCTTTTGTTTGTTAGTGAAAAATTTTCTTTTAATTTCATTATGGATAATTTAATATGAATGTATATATGTATATGTGTATTTATATTAATATATAAAATTATATTTGTATATTTGTATATGTATATATTTATAGAATTATTCATTCTATTCATTTTCTAAATTAAAACCAATTAAATTGACTTACAAATTAGAAAGTAAAAAACAATAAGAAAACATTCAATTAAATTTGTTGGAAATAAAAATGGTATTTTGTTAGACATTCGTATATAGGTTCCTAACATATTATATGGGTTCAATTTTTTGATACATGCCCTGCTTAAATTAACTCACGTAAAAAAAAAATTTAATTTTTTTAAATTTTAGTAAGAACCTTTCCGTTACGATAAGCATTCAGTCATCAGTTTGTTAATTTCAGTTTTTTTTTATTTTATTTTAATTTGTATTCTGATTTTATACAAAATTTTTAGTTTTTAGTACATTTTCAAAGAAAAAAATTTAAAAAAAATGTGCCTATATAAACTGTTCGCCGACCCGACAGTTTTCTGGCTGAGGGCAAATATTTTTGATGCATTATATCTTTTAAAGGGTTTCAGTTAGAAACTTGAGTTTTTTGGAAAAAGTTAGATCTTTAGAAATTAGAGGAAGTCATTCAAGAAAATTTTTTTGTGGCACCCATTGTTAAGGAGCTGTAAGGAGTCAAAACGTATGTAACTTGAATTCATATCCAAATTCTTTTGGAGTAATATACAAAAATGAAAGCCAAATTTAGTTTTGGAGGGAATAGATCCTTGAGATTTTGCATAAGTTTGATCTGGAAAATTTCGAAGTCTTCCTTTTCCTACCGAAGCTATCCGTATTCTTAAATTTTCGAAGCTAATAGCAACCTTCCCGCAGCCTTCACAAGAACTATCAGAAACGTAGTCGATCCAAGGTAAATGTTAACATTGAATCTCCTACATTATATGTTACGATATTTGTTCACAAATTATCATGATTACATTGGACTTGGAATTGGAAATATAGATTTGAGTATTATTCACAATTTATAATTAACAAATGAAATAAATAAATTATAATATTACTAGTAGGACCCTGTGCAATTGCACAGATTTTTTTAGGCATTTTTGCTGTCATATAAAAGTACTTTGTAGTACTGTCATTTAAAAGTACTTTGTAATACCGAGTTACTTAAGAAAATTGTTTAATACTGCGACAAATATTTAAATTACGTTTTATATAAATATTGCCAAAAAAATAAAAAATTCAAGTTATCAAAAATTTATTTTCGAACGCGTTACCAATTTGATTAGTGAGAAACTAAAAAAATTATCTTTTTATTACCTTGAAATTTTTTTAGATATCATACCGGCTTTCCAATTACAATTTAAACGAGGAAGATTATAGTTGCCCTTGTCAACTTTTAGATACCCGTGCATACCCACTATGGTGTATAAAATAAACCGTAATTTACTTCTCTTATACATTTAACTCATTACCCCATAATTTTGACGTAAAAAAAAAAAAAAAAATTAACAAAAAAAAAAAAAAAGTCACAAAACAAAAAACAAAATTTTCATTCATTGTCCCATAACTTTAGCTTAAAAAAAAAAAAAAAAATTAACAAAAAAAAAAATCACAAAAAAAAAAAAAAAGTTTTCATTCATTGTCCCATAACTTAAGCTTAAAAAAAAAAAAAAAAAAAATAAAAAAAAAAAAAAACAACAAAGAAAACAAAAACAAAAAAAAAAAATTGGCCCACCCTAAAAGTCCGATGGTCCGAGTGATGTCCAACTTTGCCAAGTAACTTGCCCTATTAATTTACCTGCCCAATTTTAATTTTAACCTTGTAGCTTTATTAGATTCACAGTTATTGAATCGAAAACTTTGTATGGCAGCCCTCCGAAAATGGGGCCCTAACATTTTGAAACTTCATATAAGTGCTCGATTCATTATATAACTAACCGTGTGTAGTTTTCAGCCTCGTAGTATAATTAGTTTTGAAGAAATTCATATTGGTGCAAAGAAGTTGTATGGCAGCCCCCCGAAAATGGGGCCCTAACATTTTGAAACTTCATATAAGTGCCGGAGTCAATATAAAACTAACCGTGTGTAATTTTCATCCCCGTAGTATAAATAGTTTTGAAGAAATTCATATTGGTGCAAAAAAGTTGTATGGCAGCTCCCCGAAGCCTTGGTCCGATTTTAACCAAAAACAATAGGGAACCTAGAAATTGTCTAAAAATGACTTTGTGTGAATTTCAAGACTCTAGCCCTTTTAGTTTTTGAGTTATCGTGATGACACACGGACGGACGGACGGACGTACAGACACACATAGCTAGATCGACTAATTTTTCGATTCTGAGCCGATACGTACCCTTGACACTATATCTAGCTCGTCTAGATCGATGCGTTACAAACGGAGGAGCAAATCTAATATACCCGATGTTCATATATATATGCACGGGTATAAAAAAAAATAAAAAAAAATTC